>JANHFK010006423.1:0-15738 GCA_036250565.1 Sibynophis collaris
TCCTCCGAATCCATCTGTGCTTCCAGCTGCCTCTGTGCGAATGGAGCGCAAGCCTCTCCGCTGCGCCCCACCCGGCTCTTATTTTAACAGACATTATTCTATACTTATTAGAGTTTGGGGATGATACATAGAGGAAAAAATGATGTACTTTTAAGCTTATTATAAATTTTCATGCCATGTTTTTGAAAAAAAAAACCAGAAATAAAATAGAACTAAATACAACAGTTGAGAGCAAAGTGCTGGAAGAAATGAACATGTCAGAGTTTTTAAAAACAGTACACTAGATATGCTTGCATCCAAACCTTGCTAAAGTAATGCCTAAATGTAAGGGCCAGATTGACCTTCTGCAACCTAGTGTTATTTCTTTTTCTATAATTCTTCTCTTTTTTATTTATTTCAACAGTAGCATTATTTTGATCAATATTGGTTTGGTAATGTAGCTAAGTAGGTTTTGGAGTCCTCCATTATCTGGAACACTGTTAAATAAAATGAACTTGTCCCTGTTTTCTACAGAAACTAAGCTAGGGTCACAAAACCCATGAATCTGTGGCAGAGAAAGTTGTGGCATAATACTTCTCCCATGGGAATTCTGCAGCAGTTTCTCATGATCTAATAATAAATATACCATCATTAACCTTAGCTCTTTGCTCCCAGTGTTACCAGACATTGTTTTAATTAGGCAATCCTGGGGAGAAAGTGAGGTTCATCTCTTTAGAAAGGGGCATCACTTGGCTGGATAAGAAGCATTTCTTTCCATTTGAAGAAAAACTTCCCAAGAGCTTCAAACACACCTTTTGTACTCAGTAGCAACTCATTTAAAACATATTTTTATTAGTTTGACATAGATTTAGAATGATTTTGTCCATTAAAAAAAAATCTAGTAAATTTCCACTATCGTTCTTACCCTGGGACAACTCCTTATGATTCATTTGTGAGCAAAGACAAGCCTAAGATTATGATATTTTATGGGTGACTGGAGACTACTCTGGTGATTGCAGAAGGAGCAGAAAAAAATACAAGATTGATTTAAAACTGTCACAGTATATGTTTTATGTACTAAACATTCAACTGTATACAATTGAAGCTAACAGTTCATAATTTTATTAACACTCTTAGGAAGCTACAAAGTGTGACTTATGATTTATGAGAGTCAGTTATTTTAATTAACTTTATTAATAATTCTTTTCAATACAGCCAATGACATTTTCACTATATCATTAGTAATGAGGAAATTGTATAACTATTAATTTACATGAAACTATATTATTTAAGTAAGCTATTTATAAATTGAGAGACAGTTGCAACAAATGTATCATTCAAAAAATAAGTGGTGTCATCTTGGATATGCAAACATTTCAAGAAGTTGTAATTTTAAATTTTAAAATTTGGAATAAATTATATAGCTAGATGTATTTTTAAAAATGAAATTCATCCTACCATATCCTTCTATAATCCTCATGATATTTCTGATCTTATCTTGTTTATTTTTTTAAATGCTATTGGGCTATTAATAAAATTATGTGACTTTCATAACTATATTATTACATAATAAGGGGACAATAATAAATTGCTATTCTGTTCTGTTCTGGCTCAGAACACAATTCATACATTTAAGGAATGCTAGGTTTTTCATACTGAAATAATTTTATATTAAGTTAATAATTCTAACCATTTAAAAATGTATAGCTTCTTAGTTAATTAATAGCATTTATAATAAATCAAAATCAATTGTGATATTACATAAAGATGTTCTATGCATTTTACTCATAGGCATTCTAATCAGCTTTACACATCCTTAAGCATCTTTAATTAAAACTTTTTTCATTGATCTGTTTGTGCCTGGGTATTTTATCCTTAGAATATATACCCATATGCAAACTAGGCAATGTGGTATGTGCCATGCCATGCGATGAGACATGTGCAGATCTGTACATTGGGGAAAAAATAAATTCATGGCACAACACAGGAGAACAAACATGCCAGGACAAGATTCAGCAGTCCATTTACATCTGAAAGACAACGGTCACTCTTTTGAAGACAGTTGAAAGTTCACATTCTGGACACAAAGGACCACTGGTTTGAAAGCAGGATCAAAGGGCCAATGGTGTTAAAATTGAAAAGCCCTCTCTCAACAAAGAGGGAGGGATACGATACCACCTATATCCTGTTTAAAAACACAATTCCCAGAAGGTTCCCCACCCATTTTTACTCTGACTCTGGTTCAGATATAAACCCCCATTGACTCTCAGAGACCTAACAATTAACTTTCAAAGTGCTAACAATCAGATGACTGCAAAGAATATAAATCTTTCCATTCCCCACCATTCAGTCAGAATTGAAGAAGCTTCTTGGACAAGAAGTGAAATGTTTCCAAGAAAAAAACCCCAAGAAAGTCAAGCTGTATTTTGAAAAGCACCTTTGAGACAAACATAACCTGGATGGTTGAGACTGTCTATAGACATTTTTTTTTAACTTGCTAGAATTGGTTGTTGTAGTTTGGCACTCTTTTCAACACAGACTTGGAAAAGGAAACAAGTTTATATTCTAAATTATATCACTCCTTTCTGCTGCTGATGAGTGAAAGAAATATTAGACTTGTTCTTCATATAAATGTACTGGTAGCTCAATGATTTAACCTCTGAGAATCCTAGATGAGATACTTTGGCAACTTCAGTGATTCTTTTTGTGGTGATTCTCTTTCTTTCTCCACCCCTTACTAGACTGATAAGACTTTCACAGACACAATTGTAAATCCTAATTTGACCAGTGAAAAATCCTCAAGGAAAGATATGATCTTGTCATAATTACAGAAAATAAATCTGGGTTGGTGAGCCTGAGCATTAACACCCTGTGGTTTTTTTATCAATTATCTATTTATTGCTTCCCAAACTCAGGTTTAATTCTGTCACTCTCCCCATGTACAAGAAAGACAATCCAGCTATCTCTTAATTAATTGTTAATAATTAGCAAAATATATGCCCAATTTTTATATCATAAATTTTTATATTGTATTTATTCAAAGAATGTCTTGGCTCCCAAATAAACAAGTTTAGATGAGGATATCTGTGGATCAATATGCAATTTGCAATATGCATGTATTATATGTAATATTGCAATATGCAATTTTGCATCATTTATCAGCAAATACTCTAGACAACAAGTTGCTTTTATTGATTTAGGAACAGCAGTTAATTCAATTTCTGATGAGATATTATTTGATAATATCTGACCTGTTTAGTCACCATTTCAGAGACATTTCCTTACTAAATAGAGAAACAAGAATGACCAGAGATAGGGAGGGAAAAAAGCAGTGGAGTTGGAGTGATTTCTGACTTTTCGTTGGCTTCTTCATTGACTTTTCCTATGAGAAAAGTAGGAAACTGGCACAGAGCATTAGAAATGACCATGTGAGTTCAGTAGCATGGCAGCAGTGAAGTGGCTGAAATTTTGCTAAAATATCAATCCAACAAGACTTATGACTCCCAGGTTTTGGATACATTCTGTAAGTTATTCATTTCAGGTATTTTGATTCAAAAATTGTTGCCTGTAATGCACAGTTTCAACCAATTAAAGGTTACAAACGATCAGATATGGGTTTTACGAATAAAAGAGGTGGATAAATTAGCCATTGTGTTTATTGAATATTTCCATCTAAGTTTAATAATTTTAATATTTTAGTTTAATAATTTTTAGTTTAATATTTCTGTTGCATCAAAATAAAATATGAAAGCTTAGAGGTAGTTTTAATGGTTATTTAACCAGCCAGTCCCTAATTTTATAGGAGAAACAGGACTATAATCTTGTCTCCTTATTTTTCAATTTCTATGTAAATGAATCATTGTGTCTCTTTCTAACCCAGCATGTCACCCTCTACAATACTTGCCAACCATTCTATTCAGTTCTCATGTATGCACATGATGTGGCCATTTTAACTGTAATACAAATGGAGCTCCATAGATGCCTTGTTTTAGGAAATTTCTTGCAATCAATTACTCAAAAATTAAGGCTTCAATTTTCTCTCAAAGCCCCCTGTTAAATGGGAAATTAGTGAAAGATCATTTGATGAAGTTAAAGACTTCAAGTATATTAGCATCCAACCGACAACCTGCTTGAATAACCATTTAAATGACCTTTCTACTAAAGCTAAAAAGGTTCCAACACAGTTTTAAAATAGGCTAGTAATCAAGGCAATAATTACACTCCTGCAGCAATAAAATTGCATAAACAAAGGATCTGGGCTTGTTGCCATACAGTGTGCAAATTTCTGTTTACCTTAGGTGTTTGATCTTAGTATCTGAAAGTGATATTCATGTCTCTTACTCAATTTCAAATGCCCTTGTTAATCTAGAGCTTGCTTGCATTTTTTTTAGCTGAAACAAATTATCCTGGACAGTCTTTTGTTCGTTTCAATTTATTGGAGGCATCCCTGAAGAGGCCAATTGATTCTATGTGTTTTGTATTTCTATTTGTAAGCCATCTAGAGTCAATGAAATGGACAGTTATACTAAAGTAGTAGCAATAGTAGTAGTAGCAGCATCACCAGCAGCAATAGCAGCAGTAGCGGTGAGGCACTTTATTGTTTGTACATTCACAAACTGCCAGGATTGTTACTATAAGAAATGAAAACAAGAAGTCTTCTCCCTCCCTCTCTCTCCCTCCCTCCCTCTCTCCCTCCCTCTCTCTTTCCTTTAGCTTTCTTTGCATTTGGTTCTGTAAATCTCATTATATTACTACCACTATCAGATTTATTTCCCTGTCTCTAGATGACCAGTAGTTTTAGTTGCTAGTTCATTATAAATTGAACAGAATACAATGTTTTTGCATCCTTTATTATCCCTACCACACTCTTTTATTACTTCCTGTGAAAACATTTCCAATTTCTAATGGAAACTTTTTCTTCTAATTTATTTCTCAATATTTCCTCAATAATGTTAATATCAAATACAAAGGGTTTTTTATATTATAATCAGCACTCAAATATCTTACCTCTATTTCTTGTGTCTTTTGCATAAGAAATAATTTTTTTATGTATTCATTTTGGCCATTGCATGACCTATATGAGTTGCTTGCCTTTGGCTGAGAACTAATCTTTGTACTGAATTTAAATCCATACAAGAAAGAAGTGCTGTTGTAAGAAAAAAAAACATGAACTTTGATATTGTAGTGAAGCTTGTTTGAAATGGGTTTATAATCCCTCAGAAAGAGCGATCATTTGTGAGTTATTGAGGTAACATTATAACTAATGTGTCAAAAATAGATTAGTAAAACTTTTCTCAGAAACCTGTGGAATATTATTGCTATATTGGTAGCTATTTCTTGATATCTGTAAACTGTTAGAAAACTGCGTAGTTCTTAAGAGAGTGTTAGGTAAATCACTACCAACTATCTAATTGTGCTTCTGTTGTCTTTTGTGATTGCTTTAATGTTTTTATATTATTTTTTAATGTTTATTTTACAGAGAAAATTCAAGTGAAGGCCAGATAATTGTTCCTTATATAGACTGGCCAATTTGCATTGAGTCTAAGAAAATGCTGATTAAACAATGGTTTATATTATATTAATTTCAATTATAAATTAATTTGCAAAATACAAATTCAGTTATAAAATTATTTTTTACATTTTTAGACATTTGTGGAACTTTCATAATATGCTGTAATCCACACATACATATACAAGAACATACGGGGGAGGGTGGAAACTGCATACACTGAATAGTACAGCCAAGGAGCTGACACTGTATAGAGGAACATGTAGTGTATAGGTTAGATTCCAATTTCAGATGGGAGATTCCATGGAAAATTGTGGACAATAACACAGCTTATATCCTATACCCGTGATGGCGAACCTATGGCATGCGTGCCACAGGTGGCACGTGGAGCCATATCTGTGGCACACGAGCTTTGCCCTAGCTCAGCTCCAGTGCGCATATGTGCTCTGGCCAGCTGATTTTCAGGCCTTCTAGGCCCAGTGGAAGTCAGGAAATGGGCCATTTCCGGCATCTGGAGGGCCTTCAGGTGAGTGGGGAAGGCCATTTTCTCTCTCCCCAGGCTCCTAGAAAGTCCCTGGAGCCTGGGGAGGGCAAAAAACAGGCCTATCGGGCCCACCATGACATTGCGTGCCTAAAGTGGGGGTCACACAGGGGGTGTTGTGCATACATGCGCAGGGTGTGTGTGTCATTGAATTATAGATGTGGGCACACATGCGTGTGACCCTTCCCCACAGTCACCCTGCTTTTGGCTAGCGATGGCAAAAAGGTTAGCCATCACTGTCCTATACTGTTTTCAGATCCAGAGAGATAGGCAAGAACTGGCCAGTTAACCAGACATCATGATAGAAGACAAGGACCAGAAGACCCTAGTGATAATAGACAGCAACATCAAGAAGAAGCAATATGAAAAGATGGAGAAGTACCATTGTCAGAAAGAACAACCAGAAAATATATTGAAAATAAAGGCCACAATGGTTCTTTACTTGGTAAAGGATAGTAAAGTGGTAGGAGCATTTATGACTGTGGTGCCTCAACTGGGAAGGTTACTTCAACAGATTCCAGAGTTCTCAGTCCAGGAGACTGCAATACTAGGAACAACTCAGATAGTGCACAGAATTCTTCTTTCAAGAGAAGTATCTCAAGAAAGTGGCTGAAGAGCTACTATTCCCCATTTCCCAAATTTTCTATTGAAAGCTTGTAGCCCCAAAAAGATACAGATACTGCAGAAACAGAAGAATTGCCTAGCTGCCACTATGGCAAATTGAAGAGAGCTATCTTTCAGTATGACCAAACAGTGTATTTAAGGATCTCTTTATATCAGAAAAAGCTTCTGAACCCTTCCAAAGAACATGAAGCGAGAATTAAGCATAATGAATTCTAATAACACTTTGCTAAACAGTAAGAAAACAAGCATTAAAATATACATAAAATTACCTACAAAACGATGTTGAATAATATAGGTCTTCATTAAAATTTTAAATTGCAGTGCAAAAAGGACAGGATAATAAGATTACATTTTATAAAAATATATTTAATAAAAACAATCAATACATACCTTTCAGGAAAAATAGTTTTAATTTTTAGGACTTTCTTCATAATCCTACAACTCTGTTCATTTCCAAAGAATATCATAAACAAAAACTTTTTATTCAGAATGAAATTGATATTGTTTTGTAATAAGCAAAGACACTAAGGTGTGTCAAAAATAGGGCTAACAAAATTTAAATGAATTTAAAGGATACATGGCATGAATAATCTGAATACTGATGTACCCTTTTATATATCCAAAATATATAAAGGATTGGAATCATAACTTTCATTTATTTCACCTGTTCTATGTCACAAAAGGATTATGACTTTCATGTAAACTTAAAAAAATATAAAAGAAATAATTTTGTACAAGAAAAAATATTAATACAAATTTAGATATTTAGGAAAGCTATTTAAATTTGTTTATGATAGCAACCCATTTGGAAACAGACATATGTAAATATCAAATACATAAATCTAGGAATTACAGAATCCATGCTGTTAAGTTATGTAAAGAATGTGCAAAAACATGCCATTTGCCACCTATTGCACTTTTTTTAATAATGAAATGAAATAACCAACCAAACATTGTTTGGGAATGGAGAAGGTACTTTCTTCTGCCTGTCATGTGATTTCCTACATGTATAGAATATACTTGTGATTTATAAACTGTCATAGGTGAGAAGGAAAGGTATAAGTGAAGAATCACAGAAGACATGCAAACACAGATCGGGCTAAGGAAGTGGCATGAAATGGAAGAAGAAGGGGGGAAATGTCTAGCAAGAAAAATGGAATTAATGACTCTTGGACTAATGAAGAGACACAGGTCCATGGATTATTTAAGATCATTGAACAGGAGAGAGCATAAAAATCCTACTCAGGAAGAAAAGCATAACATGGGATATTTCAATCTAGTGCAAATTTCCAAATGGACAATAGACCCTAAGGAGATAATTAAGTTTGTACTGTACTAGCTATCACATTGCAAGTTAGTTAAAGATCTTGATTAAGTCTTTGGATAATTTAATAACAACTTCCCTTAAATCCAGGGACATTGTTATATTAGCAGGGAGATAGCTAATCTTGGAATAATAAAACAATTAGGCTGTAAAATAATATGCTCAATTCCATTGTCTCTTAATGGTACAAGGAAGAGAATGCTAAAACACTGTGTGATGTATTTTAAAAATATCTGATGCATAAGAAGTTTCTTATGTAATCTTTATTACATTTGTCTCAGTTTAATCAATAAACTATTCTATCCAATAGTTCATTATTTTAAAATCTGATTCTACGTATCTTTACGTACAATCAAATTTCATTACTTATTCAGAAGTTGCATTCTAATCAAGTGTACAGAAAATATAGAAATACAATCTATAATGTAAGAAGACGTCTGAAGTATTTTTCCTCAAGTTATTTGCAGAATTCATGTTTCATTCAGATAATTTAATCGGATATTTATATGGTTAAAATGTTTGATGCTACTAAATTAGTGTCAACTGTTAGTAATCTCACGGATCTTGATCTTACTGTTGGTTTTTTTTTTACTTTAGTTACTAAAGCTTCCAAATCATTTGTTTTTTCAACTATCAAAGAAATCATAACACTGATTTTATATCATAGAGTAGTGGTTCTGAACTTGTGGTCTGTGGGCTAATGTCATTACAAGGAATCCATGAAAGCTGGAAGAAATGTTATGATTTAAATTTTGAATTAAGTCCTGGGGTCTGTGCTCATGGTCCATGTCTACAAAAATATATTTTCTTTATCTGTGCTGAAGAAAAAATTGAGCACCACTGTCATAGAGTATAACTACATTTTTTTCTGTAGTCATTTTCAACTTTACTATTCCAACCAGAGATATCACATCTTTCTTGAATATTCTGTTGATTTTAACATTTCTCAATCTCTTCTATTGCTTCAGTAGTTGAAGAATAAATATGGGTAATTATATTAAAATGTTGCCTCTGAAGTCTACCTGATATTATTTGCGCTGAAATCTAGCTGATATATTACCATATCTATCTTAACTATGAAAATAATCCTATTTCTTTTTTCTGTTTATCAGTAGTAGGAAGTATGATCTTCTGAATGAACGTGTCCAATTCCAGTCCTTTTCACTGTTAACCTAAAATGTGAATATGAAGTTAGTTTATTTAATCTTTCACTGCATTGAGCTTGTTGATGCTTCTTACATTCCATGTTCCCATTGTAATTCTCCTTTTTCTCTTTTAGATTTTATTTTCTTGATAACCTAGACAAGGGCTTTAATTTAGCCTATTTATGCCACCATTAGTTCTCTAAAAAGTGGGTACCACAAGATTCCATTTTAGGTTTAGTACTCTCAGTACTCAATATCTTCATAAATGACTTAGATGATGGAATGGAAGGAAAACTCATAAATTTGGAGATGACACTAAGCTTACAGAAATAGCCAACGCCCCAGAAGACAAACTCAGGATCCAAAAATATTTTGACAGACTTGAACAATGGGCCCTATCTAACAGCATGAAATTTAATATGGAGTAAATCAATGTTTTACACTTAGACAGGAAAAACTAAAGATACAAGTATAGATTAGGCAAAACCTGGCTCAAAAACAGTAACTGAGAGAGGGACCTTGGAGTCCTAGTGGATAATCACTTAAACATAGATCAGCAGAGCGCAGCAGTAGCCAAAAAAGCTAATACAATCCTTTGTTGTAAAAACAGAGGCATAGACTCAAACCCATGTAAAATATTAGTGCCACTTTATAAAACCTTAGTAAGACCACATCTGGAATACTGCATCCAGTTTTGATCATTGCAAAAAAGATATTGAGACTTTGGAAAAAGTGCAGAGAAAAGCAAGTAGGATGATTAAAGTCTTGCAGAGTAAAACATATGAAGAATGGTTGCAGAACAGAGTATGGCTAGTCTAGAGAAAAGAAGTAGTAGGATTTGACATGATAGCAGCATTCCAGTATTTGAGGGGCTGCTACAAAGAAGAGAGGGTCAACTTATTTTCCAAAGCACCAGAAAGCAAAATAAGAAATAATGGATTAAAACTAATCAAGGAGAGAAACAACCTGGAATTAAGGAGAAATTTCTTAACAGTGAGAACAATTAGCCAGTGGGACAACTTGCCTTCAGAGGTAGGGGGTGCTTCATCGTTGGAGGTTTTTAAGAAGAGCTTGGACAGCCACGTGTCTAAAATTGTATAAGGTCTCCTGCTTGAGCAGGGGGTTGGAGTAGGGCACCTCCAATGTCCTTTCCAGCTTTAATCTGATTCATTGAAATTCTCAGCTTTCCTTAATAACACATTGAGGATCATCTAATTTAAATAGCCCCATTATTTGGCACAATATTGTTAATTACTTCACAATTCTGTAGTTATTAATATATGCAGTAATACCAAAGTATTATTGCCTTTTCCTGCAGTGTGAAATGATTCCTTGGTTACTATCGCTAAAGTTATCTTTCACCTCTAGAATTTCCTATATCACTGTCACCAAACATTGGTGCTTGTTTGCTTTAACTAGTCACTAGGATGACCTTCACTCACATACACTCAGCCTGTTCTTTGTTCAGGAATAAAATGAAAATTTCAAACTGATTTCGCCAGGTTAAATCCAGTATCTTAAGATAACATTACAGATGCTACTATGGCTATCTTAGAGTGGATGTTATACCAGAAATTTATTTCCTGGTTATAAAGGTATATAGCATATATTACTTACAATGAAAAAAGAAAAAAACCAATGTGATTAATTTGTGATGTTAACTGATAAACAATCTATTTTATCCTATTGTACAATATCCTATTGTAATAATTAAAAAGTGTTATTTAAAGTGTTAGAACTGTGGTTAATGTTATCACCCAAAATATTTTATAAAATAAGAGAAGAAAATTTTTCAGCAAAGAAAGATTCTATATATTGTATACACGATGCATTCATTTATCCTAAAAGTATTCAAGTCCTGTGCTGACTTGTAGCTATTACTACTATGAGAATTTAATGAATGGTGTCGATTCTATTGTGTAAGCATTACTAATATCTTTAAAACATTTTGGAAGTTACAGTCTATAACTTCTGAGAATTCTTGGATAATGGATGAAGTGGCAAAAAGCTGGAAGCATAAAAATATGTTTATCAAAAGAAGAACAGAGAGGAGGCATTGGACAAAATTATTGAAACAGAACATTGACTGATTATTCTCTAAAAGAATACAATGATCAAATGTATTTATTGGAAATAATCTTTTTAATTCTAAAAATATATATCTTTAAATGAAATATTTGATGAATTCTTCCATGATATAAGTGATAAGATGTCAAAAAAAGATTAAACAGAAAAAGAATTCATCTTTTTAAGACTTATATGTACCAAATGTTATGCTAGTGGTTCTGCATTAATATAAATTGAGTGCCACGAGGCTCTGTCATAACCTCGTGCTAGGCAGTATTTTTTGTAAAAGACTGAGGCATAAAGAAAGTGCTTATACAATTAAATTTTCCAAAGCTACAAGATAGGTTGAAATCAATATAATGACACTTAAGAAGCAAATGTTTTCTGAGCATCTATGTGTGCACTTCTTTTTTCTTATTTTTATATTAAAAAAACAACAACCTTGAATGCCTCATAGGCTGATCTTGACAATAGTGTTGATTACAGTTGAGTGCAATCAACAAATGAACTGCACCTATTTTTTAAAAAAGATAATGCATCTTTTTTGCTGAATCAGCAAAAGCATAGCATTCAGATTATTAATAGTAATGTTCCATTTTATTCTCCATTGGTAAGGCTGCATAGAATGGTTTGATTTCCTCTTACTGTACATTTTTTTCTTGGCAATTTGCAACATATATGGAAGGTGACCAAAATGATAACAAATCTGTAAATAAATTTCAATGAAAAAAAAAAGTCAGGAAAAGCTTATTGAATTTTAATTGACAAGACAACATTAAGCAGAAATGAAATAATCTCATACTAAATTGCAAACAAACATGATGAAGTGCAGGAAGGCAAAATCAAAACTATAGGAGCTTTCAGGAATGAAGATTTGGTTAAATAAAAGGTCCTTTGTTGTTAAATAATAATTCCCAACTACCAATAGCCAATATGGATAACTTAATAGTATTCTGAAAATATGTAATGTGATATATTTTCTTAAATTTTCTAAATTAAGACCTTTAGTTATCGTTTTAATGTTTGGTTGTTCAATTCTCATGTTTTCAAGTTATTATTTAATACCTTGACTACTTACTTTTTGAAACATTTAAAATATAATTTACAAATTTATGAACATTGGAAAACAATTAATGGTTTGATTAAATAATAGAAAGGTATCAACATGCAGTTCTTTAAGAAATGTTCAAGTTGAAGACATAACTGAGCTGATTTTCCATTCTTTAAATTCCATCATCAACAGCAAAAATATATAAACACTAAAACTTAAGGAAATAAAATTATTTTGTTCTCTATTTCAAAACACCTGTTTTTCTTTTTTATCGTCTCATCATTATTGAGAAATGGTTGAGATAATTTACTACCTTTCCAACTACTAAAACCAGCTTTGGTCTTACTAGGGATTTAAGCATAATGTTGGCTGAGAGACTAAAATAATATTTCAAAGTAAGTAGACAAAAATATTTTTGAAGTGATAAGTGAGGCATTGGTTTCTTTCTTTCTTTCTTGAGAGAGAAAGAGAGAGAGATGGGGCTATACTTTTTTAAAAAGCCCATTTGACATAAAGAATATTAAAGATAAAAACCACAATATATTAAGTTTATGGCATATCAAGTCTATGCCATATTTCTGACAACTACACTATCTATCAAAGAAATTCGTTCAGTATTTGTAACTCAGAGGAAGGGTTATATAATTAAATCATACTATTATTGAGAATTCCACTATCATTTATTAAATGATACATTGTCATTTACTTGCATGGATTTGACACTAAAATGCATATGGTCATGTTAGATATGAATTATCATTTTAAAATAATAAAATATGAATCTGTGAATCTCTACTTGCCGTTATGCATTTCCAACTAAACTGACAGTTTTCTGGAATTAATCCAGGGATGTTTAGTTATTTATCCATAATTAACTATAATTGAATGTTGATTTTGATTTTGTGTTCAGAAATTGATATTAGACAAAAATTTAATTTGCCTGGTTTGCTACATCCATTTTCCCTATATAATACATAAATTGCCAAGTAACAGCTTTTTCCAACTAATGCCTTGCAGATGTGAATTAAAACACAGCTATCTGGAGCTAAATAAATCTTGGAAGACTAGAAGAACTATTAATATTACAATTTTATCTATCTACCTATAGGAGTATAGGATTGCAATTTTGTATTCAAAACTTTGTATAAAATTATGCAAGACTCATTTCAATGTGCTGGTGATGACCTATTAAGCTCTATATGGCATTGAATAGATCATTTTAAGTATGGATGCTTTTAAAGCCATTTAAACCCTAAAACTATTTATGAATGTATAAGTAAAAAGTTAGCTATTGAAAAACAAGTCCTATTTTATCTAAATTCTGAATATGAAGTCAAGTGGGAGTAGTTTTAAGTTTGCTTGTTAAGGAATACCATTTAATGAGTTTTAAAATATATCTATCTAATGCTATCTATATAACTATTTAATATTCAAATTATTTGGGTATAAAAAAGTAAGAATGTAGATAAAACATTAAAAGAAAAAGTAGAATATATCCAAGATATCTTCTCAGTATAGTTAAGCATTAATGCATTAGTATAAATATATATAAATTAGAAAGTCAAAATCTATGATAATTTGTAGATTTATAACTAATAATAACTTTTTGTACTGTATCTCACTAGTATACAAGTGTAGATAACAGAAACACATTTTTCTAAGGATCATTATATCTACATATACATACACACACACACACACACACACACACACACACATGTGTGTGTGTGTGTGTGTGTGTGTGAATTTACTATTAGTGTACACATTGCTATATATTTTTGTAAGAATCTTATCACCAGAGCTGTGTCACTTAGCTAGGAGACACTAGACTGAAGACAGCAGTAATTGATTGTTTTCAATAGAACTTGCTACCTTGCTACTTGTTGCTATATTTTTCTATCTTCCTAGAATCAACATTCTTATTAAGAAAAAGAAAAAGATGTGGGTAGCTTAAGCCCAGGAGCAAGATATGCAGTTTGCTAAAGGCTATGCTTTCTGGATATGTTACTAATTTGCCATATTCAAGACACAAAATGGCATCAAAAACATCTGTTTAAAATTTTATCTACTTAGAAAACAGAAAAGCAAGATTAGTGCTGGACAGTGTGAAAAAGGCTAAAAAAATTCAAGAATAAGTATAAACAAAGGAACAGTTGATAAATTCATCAAAATAGAGACTGAGCCTCAGGGAGACACTTTGAGTACATCTGAAATAAAACCTCAGAAACAGTATATCAAGTGTTTGCAGGTGGAGGCTCAAACAGGTTAATCTGATAAATGGATCATTATACTGATGCTACACGAAAGCTGCCCTTTTTGTGTATGCATCATGACATTGCATGTATATCCAAAATGACCAAAGCTTGTGATGTAATGGCATTACTGGACCTGCAGACACCAATGCTCTGTTGCTTACTATTGCTAGAAGTCTGCATCTTCTGCAAATATAAGGAAAGATAGAAATTAATATACCTGAATACAAAACACCCTTAACTGAAAAAATTAAATACTAAGGCTAGTTTGAGGCACAGCTCACCCGATAGATTTAAAATGCTGCTGCGCAGAACCAGACAACATTGTATATTATGGCAGTATTAGTATCTGCAAGCAGGAGAGGAATATAAAATTGACCCATGCACTCTGGATAGTTATACAATAATAATTAAATGAACTTTGCATGAATATCTTGATAATACAGGACATGGGAGAAGCTCATGCTCTGTTGTTTCTGTGGGTTCACAGACATTGGAACATTTTCTGTACAAGTAGGGAATATTCCTGTATTGGCCTTCAATGATAGCTGATGGGGTTTCCGGTTGGTGCCGTGGCAAAATGGGCTGATGAGCTTGGCGAAATCAGCCCGACAACCGCCGTTGGAGGGTTGCGAGAGATCCCCTACCACCTTGAAGGGGCGATGGGACAATAGGGACGTCTCCTAGACCTAGAGGGATAGGCAAGTCCCTCGGAAGTCGGAGGGAACCCTTGGTGAAAACGGCGGGGGTGTCATCCATTTCTATTGACGGCTGGAAGCTGTGGCAGCCAGACAAGATTGGGCTAGAGGAGATGAAAGACTAGAGGAAGCAAGTTTTCCCCGGGCAAAAGATCACAACTATAGTCTGGTGGAGACTAACTTGTATCTAGGGGAGAAAAAAAGTATCCTGGTGGTGGTGTAGCGGCTAAAAAGTGCGGCGAAGCTTTGGAAATGCAATGACGGAGAAACAAAGGAAGTGGATATAAAGAGTCACCGTGAGTGACTTTTTTGCTCGATTTGGAGATTAAAAGTATATTTGATTTTAAAAAACTGTGCAAAACTATAGAAGAAATTGGGATAAAAATTTGGATTGGTAAAAGGGACATAAAATTATTTTTTAATAAAAAGAATTCTCAACTGGAACTTCAAATTTTGAAGAGCCATCTGGTGGTGAGGAGGATAAACTACACCTTCGGCTATCTGAGAATTAATGAAAGCTGTGACTGTATTGACCTTGACGAGCTCCT
>JANHFK010006423.1:131350-146946 GCA_036250565.1 Sibynophis collaris
TTTAGATTTGAAAATTATTTATATGGCCACTGTTTTTCAGCATCAAAACACTGAAATACAGTTTTCTCACTTTTCAATCAATCAATTAACAGTAAGGAAGGACATTTCAGACATTTAGAAAATGCTTGTATGCTGTGTATATTCTCTAACTTGAAATTTGTTGTTTCCTTACTTTATGATATCAGTTTTTAATAAAACCATTGTCACTTAATTTTTGCTAAAATTAAGAATTTAGAACAATTACATATTATATCTTATGTGATAGTACAATGGTCTAAAGGTGGTAGCGCTCAGCACTCACTTGGAAAATTGAGAGTTCAATCGTAGGCATTGGCAAATGTTTCTCTATCAGGAGGTAAAGAGAAAATATCTGCTACAAACTTCATGTAGGCATCAGGCCAAGAAACACTTTGCTCCACTTATATGATATTATTGAAAAAAGTTTCTGTTTTGTGAGGGTTATTTGGAAAATGAAGACATAACCAGGTATGTATTTGTCATAAATCAAGAATTTGTTTGAATTCTTTAGAAAGGAGCAGATAGCTACAAAGATGAGAGAAAGTATAAAATCTGCCATGATTTTCTCAGACCTTGGCTGTAATAAAATTTCTTTCTATAAACATATTCTTTGAAATCTTGTAATAGTTTCACAGTACTATAAAATATATTGGCCTTTTGATCTTGCTAGTATGGAGAGTGTGTGCATGTATTTTGAATTAGTAGAAAAAAGCAAAATGATTACAGCTTGCTAAAATGTTTACATGAGAAGTTCTTAGTGTTCAGCACCCTCATTTCAACCCAGAATTATAGCTACAATTATTTTCCTTTATCAATAGCTCTTTTAATTATTAAGACATCAACCAATTTCTTTTACATGTCCAGTTTGACTTTTATTTTTCTATGACATTTTTGTAGCATATCATGTTTAAATTCCCTTTTTTTCAAAATATGAAAAAAATCCAAACTAGTCTCAATCATGCCATGTAATTCTTGGTTTCTTCTATAATATATTTTAAACATAGGCTATCTGTAAAAGCAAACATTCCCCAAATTACTTCTGGGTCCATTGCCAACAATATCCTTCAGTGTGTCTAATGATAAAATAATTAGATTATTGATTAATTATGTATTAGTAAATTGAGTTTGATTTTTCTCCTTTAATTGTACTTTTTAGTTTCTTCTAGTTCCCTCTAGTGTCCATTTTTAAAGTGTTTTTAACTTTTAACCATTTGGAACTTTCTAAAATCAATGTTTTAATAACACTTTTGCTGTTTATTCCAGTTCTTATTCTAGTCCTTAAACTTGTATTTAAAACCTCTTTCACATGTTTCTCCAAAGGTTCCTAATAGATGAAAAGCAGATAATATGCAATTTTCAAAAGTGATTAGAAAAGGATGCATTTGAATCCACTGTCCTTTAAAAGGCACTGACTGCAGCCTGAGCAAATTGGCTATTCCTTTGTCTCCCAGAGTTCTAAACTGCCTGAGACCTTTGTCCTGCAGTCTCTTCACAAAGAGCAACTTCTTTGCAGTACAGTGGATGACTTCTAATCCCCTCCTTGTCCGGAGTAGAATTATAAAGAGCCAGCCTACTCGCAGACTCTTCATTCCACTACATTCATGCATTCTGCTTTTCGCAGAACCATCTTCAGTTCATAGTTTTTCCCCTTCGTAGTCCTACTTTCTTTAACCATTTGTCATAGAGCTTGTTTTTCAGATCCCTTATTGTCCCAGTATTGGTTCTCTGAAATTCTCACTAACTTTTTCCTGCTTCTCCAGTGGTTCTTCCATTCTCAACTACATTTCAGTTTTGTTTGTCAATAATTTGGTATAGCAATTGCATTTCTTTTGACTTCTTCCTTAATTTTTGCTAATGTTTTCAATCTTTCAGCACCTTTTGTCATCAGAACTATTTTGTGCACATATCCTCAAGAGTAATTATTATTTTTATTTGTTTTCTACACCACATTTTTGTTTCTTCAATAATCAAGGGATCTTCATTATCAATATGTAACAATTCTTTTTTTAATCTTATATATAGTTTCCATCCTATTTATTTATTTATTTAAATCAATTTAAATGGCCATCTATCTCAAAAAGTAATTCTGGACATGAACCTGAGGTTTCAGTTACTGTATACAAATTATTTTTGCATAATATAATAAGTATTGAAATGTTGATGATTAATCTTGGATATGACAGCAATAATGAGAAAGCCTTATAAGTAGGAGAAAGAAAGATTTTACTTTATAGCACCATAATCACAACAGCATTCAAGTTTAACGTGAACTATATGCATAAAAATATGAAAGCATTCAGATTAAAAATTAACACCTCTATATTAATATAGTGCTTCTATTTTAACTAAATAGGTAAGTGATACGGTAGGAGTAACATACTACAAGAAAAGATAATGCTGTATTTCAGTGAATGTCAGCTTGGAGATAGCAAGACAATTATTAATTTCTTATTTTCTTAATGTTCTTAATTAATTCACAGTAATACAAATCATATGATGTATTATAGTAATTTATGTTAATTTATGTTTCCTAGATGAGCATAAAACTAGATTTCTGCTATTTTTCATATGTGATCTAAAAGCATGTATTTTCCCCCCAAGATACAGGTCCAATACATGTATATATAAAGCATTAACATCTAGCATTAACATCAAGAAACATATTTAGCACTATTTTAAATTGTCCGCATGGTGGTGCTGATGCTGTAACTTTGGCAGTGCTAGTAGCTATCGTGCTTGTTAACAAGCTGAATGAATTTGAGAATGCTGTTGTCAAACAGATGTTCTTGTCTTTGACACTATATCTCAGTTAAGGTGGGAATGATCAGGCCAGGAAGGTTAATAAATTTATTAGGTAGCAGAAAAGTTATTTCTCCTTACCCAAGAGACACAAAAGCCTTTATTTTTATACTATAATACCATCATTTCTTTGTTCATTTTAACATAGGTTTTTGCTAATCCTTCCATTGTGCATCATTTTATTATTTCTATGCTATACTCCTTTAGTCTTGGCAATAAAAGAAGTAGCATTCATAAACAGCTTATTGCAGTTGCTACCACCAGAATGTTAGAGAGTTGAATAAATTTCAATACGTTTGCCAGAAAAATGATTTTGATACTGATTCACTAATCATTCAGTAATGAATACAAAACACAAAAAAATGCTAATTGACAATGATCTGAGATGATCAGTGCTACTCTAGAAAAATGGAAGGGATTTCATTTTTTTTAAAAAAAAGCGTTCCTTACTTTAGTCAAATATAGCGACATGCTGTGAGGTAAATGTTGCATCATATTTTTACCCACCCATCCCATAATATTTCTTTTGCAAGATTCCTTTTCTTTTTCATATTATATAAGATAGTTAGAATGCATAATTCAGAAGAAATATGTGTAACAATAAAATAACCTTTTTAATAATATGCTTGCTTTATTGCTCATCATTTACTGCAACAGAAAATTCTAGCCATTGCAATATTACAATTGTGGATCATTCTGGCTCAAATTATCAGCTTTTCCAAAGATCAGTTCATACAATTGCTAAAAGTCATGTTGACGTTTAAGAACCTAGGAATCATTATGCTTGCCATTCTGTACCCATATATTGCATCTGGGTCAACAAACTTACTAATTCAGTGCCCCTCTAATACTCTTCTATTTGGCAGCCTCTAACTCTCTGTGTCACTAACAATGTTCTAAAATTAAGTAGATGTAATATTACCATCTCTGAAAATGAGTCATTGATGTTCTACTCACAGCTGCAAAACTGATCGCTCGCTTTATTTAGTCCTTCTGCTTGTTTGTATTTTGGAAGGCCCTGGGTTGAGTGGAGTGCTTTTAAATCAAAATCCGATTTAATCCACACAGAAGCAAAAAGGCAGCCCAAAATGATACATTTTTCTCTGTTAAGGATTGTTGTATCTTTGTCCTCTCAGTTACCGAATTCTCTTATCTCGTTCAGTATTGCTCACAATCTTCCCTCCCCAATTTCTTTTTTCCTTTCCTTTCCAAAGCTTTCAGCCCATCAGTAATTGGGTTTCTTCAAGACATTGTCTTCTTTCTTACCCTTTTCTGCTTGTTAGAGCTTGCTGTTTGCTCCTTCATTTTATCCCTGTCCTCTACACAATTCTCCCATTTTATCTCTTATTCTTGACTTGGAACCTTTGTTTGATTTTGCTATGTGTATATTCCTGCACAATAAATACTAGGGATGTGAGAAGAATTTGTTCAGGTGTGAAATTGGTTGATTTTACATTAGATAAACACATATATAAACACATATAACAGTTTTTCTTTGAAATTTGTACTGCTGTGAATTTTTTTAAAATGTTCATATGAAATGTGTATATTTCTGATAAAAGATGTGGAAAACGATTACATTTTGAAAAAAAAATCTTAAAGATTCTAATGGTGATGTATGTGCTAATAGGTCATAGTCTAATTCTGATTCATTTCACAATGAACTATTTCAACAATAATTGTGGCTTGCATGTACAGAAGTAAAAATGGTTTTCTGTAATACACTTTGACAATAGTCAACTGAATAAGAACTGACTTCTAGTGATATAATCCAATTAGAAATTAGTTCGGTTAGAAACCCAGTGCCCACTTTCTGATCAGTTACCTGTGAATTTGCAAAGTGTGCTACAGAGCAGATCACTTTACCTCTCAATAATACCAAACAATTAGACCACGATCTATTGGCCTGAAAGATCATCACTACTGCATTTTTGCTTTATCTATTTATAGAAGTCTGTTTATTATGCAGAATTTTATAAACTGAATCAAATAGGGAAGGGCAACTAAATTGATTTAGGATCTATACTATTATTTTCAGGCACTGTTTTATTTCTAACTTTGCCCTAGATACATGATGGTGAACCTATGACACGCGTGCCCTCTCTGTGGGTACACACACCATCGCCTGAGGCTTTTCCAGTTTCTGGCACGCACATGAGCGCCAGCAGTTTGTCTTTGCAGTTGCCAAAGCACTGGAAAGTTGCCTGAAAACGGCCAAAAAAATGCCCCCAAAACAGGCCGTTTTCCAGGCCATTTTGGGGCCGTTTTCAGGCCATTTTGGGGGGCATTTTCATGCTGTGTTTTAAAAAATGGCTGTTGAGGCCATTTCCTGAAAAACTGCTTGAAAACTGCCCCCAAAACAGCCAGTAAACAGGTATGTGCGCCCCAGTTGGTCTGTGGGGGGTTTCTAGTGCTCCAGCACATGCACACACACACACATTCTGGTTTGGGCATAGTGCTGAAAAGCTTCGCCATCACTGCTCTAGATTATTTGAAATTCCCACATTCATTTGAATGTTTGTGGCTCTGCAGAATATATATAAAATTTTTTTGTTCAAGTTAATAAATAAGTTATAATCTAAATGATTTGAGATTATATTATAATGAAACTTTCAAAATCAAAATACATTTATCAATATTCCTGTCAGCCCTTCAAGGTAGGCCAGGTCAGGAAATTGACTAGGGTCTATTTTGTTGAGATAGGCAATAGTAACAGGAGCTTGAAAGGCTAACAGCTTTTTTCCTTCTTTACTAAAAAGTTAGCGTGGAGATAGTTTAAATTTTTTTCTAATTATTTCTTGCTATGCTAGGTATAAATTTTATTTTTCTAATTGTTATTGTATAGTTTCTTGAAAGTCATGTTTCTGGTTTTCCATAGTTATATTAACTCCTTATTTAAACATCACTAAAAATAAATAAGGATTATTCTTTTTCCAACCAAGTATTGTTTTCCTTATATACAAATATATGGAATTAATAGGCAATAAGTTATATAATTATTCAACTTATCTTTCTTTAATGGTTATTCTGTTCTATTTGGTTCATGAACACACAAAAAGACATATTATTTGGTAGATCTAATCATACAGAATTTCCAAACTCATTGATTATGATAATGTTTCACTCATTCTGGAAATCTTAAAAGTGTTTGGATTTATGAATTAAGTAGACACTTAAATAACAATGGTACTGTTCTGAGAGCAGAAAACATTTTCTCTACTTTCAGCAGAGTACATCCTTTAACACTAGTCATTATAGAATATTTTTTCTTACAAAACTCTTAACACAGTGTAGGTCTTTCTTCATCCAGAATATGAATTCGTTTATCTTTCTCTCCTAGGCTTTGCACAACAGTTCATAAAACCACTACCACAATTTCTAACAAGCTATACCACCCTACATGTTAATATACATTTTTATACAAAAATAAATGCTTAATTTTCCATAAGTTTATCAAAAGTAAAGGTAGACCTGAGGCAGTGTCTGTTGTCTTTAAGTTTGATGCTGTATTTTCTTACTTTTTAATTTAGGAGACAAGACCTAGGTTTTTCTAGCCTGATACACCTGACAGTGTTCAAAGGCTAGTTGAGAGAACTGTACATTCCTCAGTTGCTGTGGAAATAGTTGGATAAATTTACCAGTTCAGAGATGAATAGTAGAAAGACATTGAAGAAGTGTCTTCCCCAACATATATTGAGTTATTTTAAAGATAGATTCATAGAAAGGGTGAGGCATAAGGTTAAACTAACCATATTACTTTCTCATTCTCAGTTTTAATAGATACACAAATGGAAGATTTCTATGCTTTTTTGATTAACCATATGGAGGAACAATAAAGATAAAGCTGGAGTTAAATAAATAGAAGAAGTTGGAAAGTAAAAAATTAAAGTTGATTTAAAAAATGTGAAATGTTTAAAAAATGAATCCTATGAAAAAAGTGACCTACCTATAAAAGTGTGGATGGAAAGAATAAGTAGCAAAGTTAAAGGTGTGCAAAAAAAAGTTCTGTACAAAGAAAAGGAAAACTGGTTAATGAATTTATTTTACTTACTGTATTTTTCTTTTATTTATCTTATTAAATTCATTGATCATTCTTTTAAGATAACTCTGAATGGAACAGAAAAAAAATTGAAATAAAAGATTTTAAAATAATCCACAATCATGCTAGTAGAGAATGAAACAAGGCTTTTTTATGCAAATGATCTGCAGCCTCCCAAACATGTATACATGAATTTAGGGAGTAGCATGTTGCCTAGTCATTTTATGCACTGCATCACTCAATTTGACCTAGGTAAGAATAAGACATAAATAAATCTTTTGCAAATTATTGCTAATAGGTTTTTTTAATTGGAATAAAGAGACAATGGGCATGTTTGGTTTGGTGCTAAATATAATATTAGTGTGAGGTTTGTAATAGATAAGATGAAAGATACAATCTGT
The DNA here is from genome assembly GCA_036250565.1 of Sibynophis collaris. Classification (NCBI taxonomy): domain Eukaryota; kingdom Metazoa; phylum Chordata; class Lepidosauria; order Squamata; family Sibynophiidae; genus Sibynophis; species Sibynophis collaris. The sequence continues at coordinate 138,608 of JANHFK010006423.1, forward strand.
GGGTGTCCAAAAGAAAATAAAGTAACAAAAGAAACAACCCTTAGATTTCAGAGAGATAAAATAAGTTATTAATGCTTAGAAGAAATTGTAAATAGAACATTCATTAGCTTTAAAGTAAAAAAAAATGTTGTAAATGCAGCAATGTGGCTTATTGAATTATTTGCTTCCATACTTGAGATTAATAGGCAATGATACATTAAAAAATTATTAAATGCAGGGTTCCTTAGTTTGGTCTAAGAGATATACATAATAGTCCTCTAAAATATAACCAATTAACTATGTAGGATGATAAATTGATATGAGGTTTCCACATTTATTTCTCTATCAAGAAAGAGTAGAATCAGTCAGAGATAGTTTTGATTCTGCAATGACCAATGTAAATAAATGAGGAAGACAAGACTAAAGACACCTGAAAGTGAACATGGTAAAAAAGCTGATAATACCATACATATACACTCCTATGTGCCAAAAGAAATTAAAAGTGATAGAATAGGTTATGTCAGTTTCCAAGATTTACTAGAGTTGACCTGTATTTGAACTTTAGATCTCAGTGCTCTTGACCTAGATATGTCAGATGATGAAAACTCTCACACAAAGAAGCTGTGAATTTCCATCATTAGCTATTCTGCAATACTCGTGATATTTTTAGCCGTTCCCAAGCAAACATATTCTAAATAAATGTGTAGCCTCATGAAGTAACCATGTAAAGTTGTTGCATTTACAAGTATTTCTGTATATCTATCACCAATACTGTGGTACAGGCATGTAAATGAAATATTAATATTTGTTAACCTACATGTTATATGTGTAGATTTAAAGATCAGTACTGGAATGTATTAAATCTTTAAGTTTCTTCTTGTTCATTTGACACTCGTTAAGTAGACCATATAAATTATCTGCAGAAAATGCATGTATTTTTTAAATCAATTAATATCAAAATCCTTGGCATTTTTCCTAATCCTGCCACTAATTTAATTCTACACAGGAGGAATAAAATATCATTTAAATTTATAATTTGCATAAATTATATTTCACATAGCAATAGCACGTAGACTTGTATACAGTTTCATAGTGCTTTTCCAGCCCTCTCTAAGCAGTTTACAGAGTCAGCATATTTTCCCCAACAAGCTGGGTCTTCATTTTACCCAACTCAGAAGGAAGGCTGAGTCAACCTTGAACCGGTGAGATTTGAACTGCCGAACTGCAGCTAGCAGTCAGTTGAAGTAACCTGCAGTACTGCACTCTAACCACTGTGCTACCTCAGCTCTAACCATTGCACCACCTCATAATCCGATTAAATAATTGCAGGTAGCTGGAAGCAAGATTATTGCGGCATTCATATCCTCCAATTCTTATTAACAAATATATCGATTCTGCTTCAACATATCACTGATAAACTTTTCTCTATTAAATTGTAGAATTCCATTTTAATGTTGTCCAAGCAAGGACCATCACAGTGAAGTTTATATTATGACATTATAACCATGTGGAGGTACTTTCTGATTGGTTTTTCTTCTGAATCTTCCTATCAATCAACTTTATGAAATCACATCACATTCTGGAAATTGAAGTATGGAAGAAAATAGGTTCTCCATAATGTGCATAATTTTATGTATGTTTATGGTGTTATCTCCTTAATCATCTTTTTTCCCCAAACTTAAAGGTTAACATTTTAAAGGAATATATTTATGTTGTATTAATAATTTTGCTTGCTTCTGTTTGCAACTAATATAATCAGATGCATTTATACCATTGCTATTTCTGCAATATCCTTTTAATGTGTCATTATCACATTATCAGTGTATCTAGTCTTCTTTGTACCATTCTTTTTTTTAAAGGGTGTTGTAATATTAGCATATCAGTCCAAGGAGAAAGGAGGAAAATAACAAAACATTTTACAATGTCTGACATCAATTCCATCCCTTTTGTATGTGTATCATGATAACATGCACAAGTACATAGTTGGTGAACTTTATGCCATAACTTTAAAAGATGTTTTGTTTGATATGGGCATGCATGTGTAGACATTTTTTATTTTGATTCTTTTCCTAATAATTTCCAGGAAAATATAGAACCACTTTAAATATCATTGGAAAGGCAATGTAATTTCATCAGTTTAAATAGTATCTGGAAAATTTCTGTTGGAATATTAGGATCCTGAATAGAATACTAATTCAATTAGAATTGTAGGCTTAGAAAGAGCCTATTGACAAGATATAGGAGAATCTTCCATTTATTTAGTATTTGACTGTGGGTATAGGTTTATTGTAGTGGTTACAAAGACGTATTATTCTAGCAGATTGCATTAGCTAAATAATGTTTTCCTATCCCAATTTCACACCCCACTCCATTTTAAATGAAATATTCTTACATGAATTATTGCTACTACATCATCAGTGCAGTTATTATTTCCTGAATAGTTTTATATAAGCCATCCTAGATCTTTTTGATTACAATTCCACAATAGCTTTTTAGAACAGTTCCAGCCCAATACTTTCACGTTTCCTATCCCTAGACTGATGCAACACTTGCTCTGTGGAAGGATCAGTCCTTGGAGATAACTTAGAAGAACAAATTGGGAAATAGCATAGTATAGCAATTAAAGCTTGGTATTTGCAACTGCAGTAGGATGTATCTTTCTTTATTTGGAAGCTTCTTTCCCATTTATTTAGATTAAGCCAAGGATTTCAAGGAAAGAAACAATATTTAAAATAGAACACATAGTAGTGGAATTAATTATAAAATTTGAAAATATTCAAAGGCTATTGATATTTAAATAAATGTATTCTTAAAATCATCTTAAAGCAATAAAAAAATTTTTTAAAGTATTTTCTAAAATATTTAGCTTTTAGAAGTGCTAATTCAGGGAACAAATTGCCAAATAATCCACAATCATCCACAATAATTTTATATTTTATTCCAGTCCTGAACCTTCTGGATCATGTTTTATATAATTAGCTTTGTTTTGCAGCTGTGGTAAATCTTCATGTAAAAATGAAACTTATACTCATCCCTTAATAAAACATACTGTTATATTAGAAATGTGTTGTGACCTTTCCCTTTCGTATTCACATGAGATTAGGATACTTCCTTTTTTATGCATAAGACCTGACAAGATTTGCAATAATCACTTGTATTTATTTCATTTGTTGTCCTGTCCCACTCCAGGCAAACACCCAAAGGGTTGAGGTTTTTATGGGTGCTTTGTCAACTCCGAATAGTATTCCCCACAATTCAGCCCACACAGGAACTAGCACAAACGAGTCCAATTTCTTCCATCTAGAAACACAGAGCAGCTCTATAAAGTCCCCTCACTAGGTTCAGGTTCAGAGTAATCCAAGGTCGAAGCACAAATCACCAAAACTAAAATTCAAATTCAAGGTCTAAGAAGCAAGTCCAAAGTTTGAAAAGCAATGTCCAAATTCTGTAGCAGAGTCAAGATTTAAGTCCGCACAAAATCGCGATGACTGAACAAATGCACAACAAGAAACTGATGAGTTGTTCCAGTGATGCTTTGCTCCATTTGCTGGGCTAAAGAGCCACAAACCAGTGCAGTTTATCAGGATGGGCGAAGCTGCTGCCTCCTGAGTAGCCTTGTTGACTTTTGTTGTTCCTGTGTCATTCACAGATCAGGTGCAGGAGGCAAATCCTCCTCATTCCTCCTGGCCAACTGCAGTTGTGTGCCTTCATCCCCTGCTCTTCTTGTGAGACTTCTGTTCTCTCCAGCTGCAGCTGTGCTTCACGTATTCTTCTGACAGCTGGCCATTAGTCTGGTTGCCCCTCCAACCTCTCCACTAAGCCTGGCCTCTCTACTCCTGGCTAGCCGTCAGCAACTTCTCTTCACCCCTCTCCAAAGTTCCAGGACCTGGCTGTTCCTCCCCCCCCTCTCCCGAAGATCGAACTAGATACAGAATCATCTAGTGCAGGGTTTTATAAATAATGTTCATGGGACTTTAGGGATTCATGGGAACTAAATCAATTTTATGAAAGACTAAGAACAAGAAATAGAAGAAAAGAAAAGAAAAAACCCTCATGCTCAACAAAAATTTCTATAACTGGAGCTTTGCCTCTTTATCAGGAATTTCAGAATTTCGGAGCACCAAATCCAGAAATCTGTCCTATTGGCCACACATCTTATTTTAATAGGTGAGAAAACTGTAACAAAAGTTTCTGATGCAGATCTTGATAATCTGCTAGGTGAATAAGAATTAAAGGTGTTGGAAAAGAATATCTATTTCCAGTTCCTAATTTTATTCCTTAAGTAACATTACTAGAAATAATAATACAATTAAAAATAACTAATCAATATTGTATCATTTTGTATTAATTGTAATAAAACTAGTAGGGATGAAGTTAATGTGCCCTTAATGTGATTTTTCTGTATGCTTCCAAAATAAATTCATCTTAATCTTACATTTTTTTCATGTTCAATTATTCTAAAGTGCTGCTGAATTAATGAGTTCCACTTAGTGTTAATCACTACTCATCTTGCACTGCAACATACTTTTGTGTATGAGGGCCCTCTAGATCAGACTGAAACAGGTAATTTGAACTATATTAAATTTTAAACACGCATATACAGAGAAAAAAGTCAGAAACATGCTGCATTCCACAACTTATTAATTTTATAATAAAAACATTGTTTTAAGAATAGTTTAGGATGTTAGTAAGCAATACAGTGTCCCAAATATCTTGTTGGTGCTCTATATTTCACTATATTTATGATTTTATTTAATAGGATACTACTAGACTGCCTAATGCAAAGTGAACTAAAAGCAAAGTGAAATTAATTTGTGGCTAAAATATTTCGAATCATTCATGTTTATTTTTCTCACGCCCATTAATATACTACTGCACTTGCTGGTTGTCACTTTTAGTTTTCCTATGGTTAGTATTAAGGAAGGATCTCAAAGAAAATACAGGTTTGGAAAAATAATTATAGAGAAGTCTCTGACTGTTTCTCGGGCACAATACATTTTGTTGATGGAAAGTAAATATAGTGGTAATGAAGAACTGTTGCCAGAATCATAATCAGGGATACCAGAAAGACAAAATGTTTGGTGCCAAGACTATGCCTACCCATTTTATACAAAAAAGGAAAGAAAAGCTATATAAATGGCATTGCAAAATCATGACTGAAACCACAAATTATATTTTGAACTCCTGGAGAAGAATTCCTTTCTGTAACAGAAAGCCTCTTGGCTCAAAGGGTTTTAAATTTTATTTCCTTTAAAAACACTTCCTTAAAGGATCCACAGTGAGGAAGTGACTGAGCTTGGCAGTCGTGGTCAAGCAGGCAGCCAAGACATGCTCATGAATTATGGGAAAGCTACCAAGATCTCCCTTCAGCCTCCACTGCAACTTCAGCAAACTGCTGCACTCACACCTTGCTGTGCACTGCACCAAATACCCATAACTGATTCCAACTAGCATGCCCATAATGAGGCTTGTGTTCTGCATCTCAGTCTAACCAGGAGAGGAGAGGAGAGGAGAGGAGAAGAGAGGAGAGGAGAGGAGAGGAGGAGAGGAGAGGAGAGGAGAAAGCAAGAGAAATAAGTAGAGAAGAATTTTCAATGGCCTTAAAAGACAAAATGTTTTCTGCCAAGATATTCCTATCCATTTTATACAAGAAAAGGGGGAAAATGCTATATAAATGTCATTTCATGTGATCTTTATGGTTAAATATAAATATATTGTTTATGTTTAATTGGCCCTCCCTCTACCCAAGTATTGACTGTATAGTCTCAGGGGGAGTAGCTATCAGGTGAAATGACTTCTGTGCACAATTAATGAAAAAGAAACATTTGGCACTGGGTGGAATATAGGTTTTTAAACATATCTATCAAACTATCAATAACTATCAACAATCAATATAGGTTTTCAAACATATCTATCAAGCTAATTTGAAGAGATATGAGTATTCTGAAAATTGGGAAAAACTAAGGCTAGCATGTCTATCTCTAAATCCCTCATATAAATCTATATTGTTTACATCAATAGGAGTGAACTTTAAATGAAAAAAAGTTTTAGTTAACACTCATTTTTAAATAGTAATTTTATGAATATGTTCCAGCAGCTCACTATTTAACAGATGTAAAAATCAATGAGTTTTAGACATTATTTTAAAATGTATGTAAATATTTTCTCATCTTTTAATACCCCAAGATGGAGCTAAGGCACCACTTGACAGTGTGTTAAATATGATTAAAAGCCCAAAGTAGTCAGTTGATCAGTAAATAGTCCTTCATTTTAAAGGAAGAATACTTCAACCTTTCAACTTGTGACTGCTAGCTCGGTCCGCTTCCTGTGTCTGGGTGACAAACATTAGTTGAGATAATATAAGCCTTTGTTTCTCTTTACATTGTGAAAAATATAGTATATACTGCTATTCCTTTCAACTATAAGCTACCCACAGTGCAAAATTATTTGTAGCAACACTATAATATCACATCCTATCTAGCAGGAGATAAAAAGTAATAGCTTTAAATTTTTGTAGGCAGAAACCCATATAAGTATAAAAGTTAACTTGCTCAACTAACTTTAACAAACATATTAACTATTATCACTGGGATAATTTGGATATATTTAATCAACTAAATATCTGCATTTTAAGCATTAAATATATTTGCTTGCCTTATCTTTACATTTAATGCAGTACTGAATGAATCATATAAAGAACAGTATGTTCTTTATATTTATCCACTGCAGTTTCAGATTTCTGTGATTAATTGGTGTCAGGAAAAAAACCATCTACAAATGAAACTATATTTTTTTAATTTTAATAAAATTGTTTTCTAGCTCTCACGATCCATTAATAGAAAGAACAACAATATAAATTGTTTTATATTGCACAGTATAGCACAGTAAAACATACAAATAAAAATGCACGGGAAGTTTGAACATAATGTCATATCAGATCAAAATGTAAACAAATAAACCTGTGAGATTTGTAAAGTGAAAAACATCCTTCCTACAAAATCAGGTCAATATATATTTATATATCCAATTTGATTCAGAATCACCCAACTTTGAACTCAATATACATACACACAACAGTATTACATATAATGTTTATATAATAATAATCCATGTAAACGAAGAGAAATTATATAACCTAATTGACCAAATGATACAGTTTCAATTTTTTGAAACTGTATCATTTGGACAGATACATTCATGAACAGGGCAGTAATAATACTGGTAAAGTAATAAAATTGGTAGCAGTAACAAGCTTCACAGAGTTTGCAATTACAAAACATGCTACCTAAGCAGCTTAAGCATGAATATTACAGACATACTGCATGAGTATAAAGAAACAAGTCTACTAAGCAAAAGTTGCTTCACTTTTTGTCATTCGGTTCACTGCAAAAGTGACAGCTTTCGCTTTTTCTGATGTTAAGGTGGAAAACCTATCATTTCTGAACTTCTTTCTCATGGTATCCCAGATAAACTGATATTGTCTGTGTTCCAATACATGGTTTATTATACCTTGACCTAAATCTAACAAATCTTTGAATATATTGATGTAATTTAAAGTTCCATTTTTACTAACCGAACTGGATTTGATATTTATTTTCCTTTCGTATTGAGAATTATTTTTTATGCAATATGGATGCTTAATTTTGTATTTAAGCAAGGAAGATACAATTACTGACATGTACTTCATGGATATGGGAAAAACCACCTGATAACATCTATTTCACTTTAGTTTTATTGTAATAAAGGAGAACTTCAATTTAATATTCTGATCAGAGACTCTATATCATTATTTATTGAAGTAAAGAAGAATTATATAACTTAAAGTGTTAAACAGATGTAAAACCAAAAAGATTGCTCTTGACATTTTTTGATTAATGAAAGATAAATCTGGGAAAATGTTTATTTTATTGAATTGGGGGTTTCTACCAGAGTAAAATTCTTACTACCTAGAATGTAAAGCTTTGTCATACAATATAACATTTCATATAACATTGTTATCTTCTGTTTTAAAAAATAAATCTTTGTACCACAAATTCCTATGAAGTTTATTGGCTAGGACAGCTCTTTCTATTTCTAACATTCTGCTATTTGTAGATTTTATATTTTAATTCAAGCCGCTGCACAGTGATATAATTTGAAATTTGGAAAAGTCTAGCTCTGTTATATGAATCTTGCAAAATTTTGAAATTTACACATGGCCTTTCTAGTCCCTACCATAGAATCTATTTACTTTGTCAATCTTTCAAGATTTTATATGGCATTAAAACTGATGCTATTTGAAACGAAACATGATAGATGATAGATAGATAGATAGATAGATAGATAGATAGATAGATAGATAGATAGATAGATAGATAGAT
>JANHFK010006423.1:181465-191904 GCA_036250565.1 Sibynophis collaris
TGTTTTTTATTTCAGCTGGAATAAGTATGGTTGTAAATAGTTTGTCTAGTCTGCAAAAAATTTCAATTTGCAAATTAAAACTATTGAAAATTATGCATTTTTGTTTTAAGACTATTTTTAAATACAGCTATATTCTAAATTGCTTTGGTGTCCTTTAAATTAAGAAATTTTTTATTTTTATATTTGATATTATTAAACTTTTGGTGATGTTGGACTATATTCAGAAATTACCAGTAAATTGGGCTAAAAACTATTTTTTCTGTTCTCCTAACCTCTATAGCCAATGCTATGTCAGTATTTTTCTTGTTTACATTAAGCAAACTATTCTCTCTTTCTTTTTTTACATGTATCTTATTTAGGTCATCAGAGATAAAATGGAAATTCTATCTTATACTCCATAGTTTGGTCCACAAGGGAAATGAAGAGTTGATAAGCACACATTCTGTTCACTTAAGTGATAATTAAAAGAGAAGAAACAAAACACAAAAGGGGCCATGAAATGAAATTGTCATTGCAAAAATACAGACAGAATTACATACAGATATAAGTTTAATAGATAACATCCTCATTCTTGGATTCAATTTAGAACTGAAAGAGAAGAAAATGTCCATATATGAATATTGTTTCATGTTAGCCCCAATTATGTTGATTTGGTATTATTGCTTTCTTTACTGTTATCTTCACTGAGAATTTTTTTTTTACTTTCTTGAAATATTTAGTCCTTGTTACTGTTATTTTGTTGCTATTTTAAAAGTACTTTGATATTAAGGAAAATTAGTTTAGATTTATCAAACTAAATATTAGTGTGCTGTGTTCATTACTTTTTTTTCAAATTAGCAAGCCTTTATCATTATGAGACTACTAATTTTCTATTTCTTTTACCTTTCATTTCTCATTTCCCAAATGTACAAACCACTTGAGCAGAATGTTAAAAACCACCAGCTAAAGTTGCAGTTGTTATCAGTATTTCCAGTAAATCAGACAGGAAATAAAACAAGAAGAACTTATTCTACTTTCTACTTGTGAGGCAACATTAACAGATTGTTGCGAGTCTGAAAGTATACACTTTCCACTGCCACTTTCAATGGATCAGACAATTAAAAGTGGTGGTGGGAAGTTTCTATTTTCAGATTTGCAAGATTCTGCTAATGTAGCCTTAAAATACAATAGAATTAGTTGGCTCAAATGTGCTTTTTCAAAAGACAACTGGGCTGTTTTTTTCTTTAATAAAGCAGAAGAAGTTTCATTTCTTATCTAAGAAGCTTCATCAACTGAGATTGGATGGTGAGGGAATGGAAGGATAGATTCAGGCAGGATTGGGGGGTGGGGGAAATGGAAGGATTGTATTTCTTTGCAGTCATCTGGTGGTTAGCATTCTCTCTGAAAGCCATTGAGTCCATCTTGGATTTTATCTGTGCCCTCAGGGTCACTTGAATCAGAGTGCAATGGTTGTGGAATCTTCTTGGAAACTGCTGAAAGGATTGCATTGTAGACAGGAGATAGGTGGCATCGTAGTCTTCTGTTGAGGGAGGACTGTTCAAGTTTTAATATAAATGGACCCTTTATCCCACTTTCAAACCAATGATCCTCTGTATCCAAAATAGGGACTTTGCTGTCTTCAAAAGAGTGACCTTTGTCTTGCAAATGCGGATGGACCACTGAATCCTGTCCTGATGGATTTGTTGTCTGTGAGTGTGTGTGTGAGTGTGTGTGTGTGTGTGTGTGTGTGTGTGTGTGTGTGTGTGAGAGAGAGAGAGAGAGAGAGAGAGAGAGAGAGAGAGAGAATAGTAAGAAACATTTGGGGAAAAACACTCCTTTTATATGAAGAGGGTGAAAATCATGTATTCTCTAGGCACACACGTTGCTAAGTTTCTGATTCAATCCAAACCTGTTACATCCCAGAAATCAACTCTTTAGAAGGATTCAGTGAACACTTATTTTAAATCTAAGTAAAACTGGACATTTTACTTTTAATTGTTGCAATGTTAAAATCTTGTGATTTACTAAAACAGCCAAATGCACAGCACAAATACTAGAAATATGTAAGAGGAAGGATGCTGGCTATTTTGTTTCTATTTTGCATAGAAAAGAATTAAGTTCTAGTATATGCTCAAGGGGAAAGGCACAATTTTGTTGTTGTTGTTAAATCCTGTTCATCAATCAAAAGGACAGTTGATTGGATAGTGTTGTTACTTGCTTGTAGTCATGTGTCATGACCAGCAAAAGTAAAAAAGCAAGATGTTCTTCAAATTGCTTAACCTTGGTTGCTGTTTTCTCTTCCTTTCCCTACAGGTTGATGAAACTCTGAAAGTTGAGGTTAATAATTTAAAATGTTAATGCTTAGGAAACTTTGGGTGGTTCAGCTTTAATAAATGTTGGTTGTCCCATCTCCAAAATTATTTCATGTACATTGCTATTTTGGATCTGATCTGACAAAGCTGACTTCACCTGTATATTGTAGTCTACTACTATTTTCAAACTCTCAGCAAAATATAGTTATAGATATATAGCTATATCCTATTATTTTTAGGCAACACAAGAAACCAATTATATTGAACTAAGTTTTAGTCAGTGTGAACTGTGTGAAATTTTTACATTATAGATCTCCATACAACCAAGTCTTCCAGAAAACATGTCTCAAATTTTAACAGATTAGCAGCAAGAAAGACATAAAAATAAATATCCTGAGTATGTTTGTAACCAACATTGTGATATTCTGTAATTGTATTGCTAAAATGAACTATTGACTTAATAAATATAGTGTTCCTGCAAAAAAAAAAAAAGTGTTCAGTGGTGCATTTAATAGGACATACCCTCCATAATCTTTGTTGAGGAATGCAGTTACAAATTTAATTGAAGATTAAGTTAAATTTCCTTTATTTCTGTTACTTTTACTGTGCTCTATCATATATTCTTGTTACCTTGATGGCCGCCTTATTACTGAATCAAGTAAATTTCATCAATTTTTTTGTATAGCTCAGTATACAAAGCCATATTTTTAGGCATAAAACTATGAAATTCATATGAAATTGTTTCCTCTAAGAAGATTCACAAGTAACATTTAATATATTTTTATCTAGGCAATCATATAGTTAGTTACAATGAATGAGATAAGCATCTATTTCAATATTTTTAGAAAAAGAAATTATTACAAGCTTTAATTTAGATACTATTTCAAGAATATTTCCTTTATTATTAATTTAACAAGAGTAACAACTATGGTAATTTAAGTCAATTCAAACAATATTTAAGTCACAATGTGACAGATGAAACTACCAATTTTAATTTTGTTCTTTTGTTTTTCATGCCCTACAACATGCCTTTTTAATGAATAATGCATTCCTAAAAAATGGGGAACAATTGTGAATAGAGCAGGAAGAGAGCTATACTATTACCTTGGGTGTTTTCTATTTGTATCTTGGTACATATAGAGCAGTATTTCTCAACTTCAACTTCCAGAATTCCCCAGTCAGTATGAGATTGAAAAGACTGAGATAATATTAAGATAAGAAAGAGAGCCACTTGGTGTTGTGGTGAAAGATTTCAGACTAAAAATCTGATTTCTACTTTTGCATTAAGAATCAACATAAATGTATGACTCTCTCCCAATGTGGAAACTTCCAAAAACATTACCAAGAAAATTACATGTATTTGCTCAGGCGAACACTAGGAATCATGACTGATATAAGGGCATCCAAACAAGAAGAATTTTAACCTGAAAATTATGGTTTTGTTTCTTTCACTTAGCAGTTTTACCTTTCATTTCTTCTTCTTCTGTCTCTTCCAGCTTTCCTTTATTTCCTTTTGTATTAATTGATTTTGTAAATGATTAAAGCAGTGGTGAAATACAATTGTTTTTACTACCGTTTCTGTGGGTGTGGCTTGGTGGGCGTGGCAGGGGAAGGATACTGCAAAATCCCCATTCCTGGGAAAAGGAAATTGCAAAATCTCCATTCCCACCCCATTCTGGGGCCAGCAGGACGTGGTATTTACCAGTTCTCTAAACTACTCAAAATTTCCACTGCCAGTTCTCCGAACTACTCAAAATTTTCACTACCAGTTCTCCAGAACCTGTCAGAACCTGCTGGATTTCACCTCTGCAATACAGGAAACATTTTAAAAATGTATCTTCTTGACCAGTGGAATAAATGTAATTTTCTGCATCAATTTTGTTGGATTTTTTAATATCTTTACATTTGATTTACAAATTTAGAATTATGTGCTGAAGTTTTCATTGTGTTGTTCAGGATCCAATGAATGACCAAATGAATAAAACGCACACATTTTCATGATGGGGGTGAAGGTAATATATTTATTTATTGGGGACTAATAAAAAACATAGCTAATTACAGTTAGTTTAAAATTCATGAGTACAATCTTATCTTAATCCAGTTCAGTTACATGGCCATGAGTTTATAGTATGAAAACAAAACTTTACTAGCCTAAAAAATCATAATCCTTGCCTGCCTATATAACAACCAGAACCAGAGTATTTAGTTTTAGTTATAACTGTTGTTTGTTAGAATTGTCCATCTGACCATGAAGCTTTTGTTTAGGATTACCAGTCTTTCCCAGGTTCAACTTTTTTTCCTACCCAGGCTTATTTTTATCTGTTGCAGATGGATATAAATCCCTCTCCTTTACAAAGGGAAGAAAAACATTGAAGTTAAGCATTCTAGCTCTTGAGGAAAGGCTAATGCATATCTAATCTGAAATAAAGTAGAGCTCAGTCCTGTTTCCTTTTTCATTTATCCTGTCCACTTCAACTGTCCTGTTTGTCTCACTTAAGCAAATACAAATGTGTAGTGTCTGATTTTATGTGAATATGTGACACTATGTGAAAATGCTAGAAGACTAATTCTTCATTTGGGCCTTAGCCAGAGGGCAGCACTATACCTTAGAAAGTTGTTCACCAATAGAAATATTCATATCACAAGAACATTATGTTAAATCCTGGCAAATTAATTTCTTTTACTTTAAGTGTCGTATTCAGGGTGGGCAAATCAGTGATTTGGATTTGGTTACAAATGACAATGATTCAGTTTTGTAGATTGTTACATCCCCTACCTCCACCTCAAATTAGCTAGAATACTACTAGCTGGAGAAAAATATCAGTTGATATTCTTACATTATCGTGTGGCAAATATGTCTTTGACAACCTGCCATATATAACTCTGTAACATGGAAGAATAAAATTCATAAGTCTTCCTTTTTTATGATTGCATTGATGTGATATCTTTCTATGTAATTTGTATATCTTTTATTATAATTTAAAGTAGTATAATGGAAATATGATACTGTTTATATATGTAATAACTATTATAAATCAATGTTATTTCTTAACATACATTTGAAAATTTCATCAATTTTTTTAAATAAAACTTTTTATTATTGTTGTCTGCCAATTAGCTTTCTCAAGTTATTATTCACTATTTATTGCCTGGTCGTATGATAAATTTAGGGATCAACTGAAAAGTAAACAGATAGAAATAAATAATCAAGAATACAGTAGCAATTTTTGAAAACTTGTAGTAGTAAGACTCATAAAAAGGATTACATAAATTGGACTAAAAAGGATCCACATAAATTGGACTATCTTCAGACTGCATATTTCTGTTGCTTCCTTATAGTCCCATCCTCCCTTATCTGAGAATATTTAAAGTAGACCAAACATAATATACACTTCCATAATTTAGGTTTATTTTTCCTGTTTCTGCATTGTTTACAAATGAATACATGCAAAGCTATAATTTGCCAATGCTATTTGCTGCATCCATTTTGTTGTTGATTTTTTATACCTTCACATAATGTTATTGTTGAGATCCTATATTTCATTCTAAATTTCACCTTGTAAAATCTATTCCTCTACAAGCAAAATTATTTTGAGATAGTCTTTTAGATGCAGTTATATATTTTTTAAAATGCAGCCTAGCAAGAGAAAAAAATTGTTTTATATATCTGTCATTAATACTTACAACAAGTTTAAGTTATACTTTGATATATGTATACTTATCTTTTTTCTTTATTATGTATGTTTAGAATAAAAATTTGGAATTAAAGTAGAATCTGGACAATTTTTCGTAGCTCAGCACAAATATCCATATATAGAATTTTAACGTACAAAAATATGTACGCTTATGATTCAATAATTAAATCTGTCATTATAGTACTATTATAATAACTATTTAAAGTATTACATGCTAAATATATAGATGCTATTTTTCTGGTCATTGGTGTGAAGTGGAATATTTAATTATATAAACTCAAATTACATATAAAATCAAATTACATGATATGTTCACATTATAATTAACATGAGTTCATATTGCTTCCATTCAATTATTACTACTAACAGAATAAAACAAAATTATTGTGCTGCCTGCCATTATAGAAGATCTTCTTAACCCCGTATGATTTTTAAAATATTGACATAATTCAGAAAAGCTTGGAGCTATTACAATATGATCTACCTCAGAGGATAAAAAAAAGTTTCTACAAGTACTTTAAAGACTAATATAGATAATAGATGCATTTCAGATGTATATGTAAAAACATAATGTAATACATTACATTAACAAAAATTGTGCTGTTCCTGACAATTTTAACACTATCCTGCAAATCCACATTTTGTCTTTCATTGTTATGCATGTCCAATATACAATATTGATATTGTATACACATACATATACAAATTATACAAAACATAAACATACAAAGCAAATGCATGTACAATATTATAGAATTATAATATATGATATAATGACTTCATTCATATGATGTAATATCATATAGTCCAAGAAAATAAAGCACAGTAGTAAACTCAAAAAATAAAGATGCATATATCTTATAAGAAAATATTAAAAAACCCTGAAACTTGTATTTTTGTATATTATTATATAATAATATGAAAATGTTCTTGCTATGATAGTGAGTGCTGTTTGCCTTTATAAATGCTAGCTTTTAGCATAATACTGTAAAATTAGGTTCATAGCAATTAAAAATGAAAGTAATTAATTATAATCTAGTTATTGGAATGATTTTGTAAAATATGTTAAAATGGGATTTAACGGATACAAGTCCAATAGGGGCAAAATAAGTCACTATTATTTTTTCCCTAGACAGAAGCTAATAGGAATATACCTTTCAGGACTGTTATGTGACAAACAAGGTTATAAGTATTTGAGTAATTGAAAAATGTATGTACAGCCCAATATAATTAGAGTACATAAAGTATTGAGGATTACAGATAGACTTTCTGTATGTAGCACATAACATCCACATACAGGAACTTTTTTTATCTTCACTTAATCGCAAAGCAGCCGTTAATTTTATTTACTAATTAAATTAGTGGCCTAATGGTTCACCATTTTAAAACACTAAGGGGAAATTAGCCTTTTAGTGGCATTGCGTGAATTCTGTTATTACTAATCTAAAAATATGCAATCATTGGGCCCCTAGAAGGCAACTTCAGCAAAGCATCTTTGTTCTCTATTTCCCTTCTTGGTTGCATCTCTGAGTACCAATTACGAATGTAGGAAGCTTATGAATATCACTAGCACTAGCTTAACGTCCCTGATAACCACTATGGTGCTGGAGAAGACTCCTGCGAGTCCCTTGCGCTTCAAGGCAGTCAAACCGGTTAGTCCTAGAGAAGATCAACCCTGACTGCTCTTTAGAAGGCCAGATCCTGAAGATGAAATACTTTGGCCATCTAATGAGAAGGAAGGACTCACTGAAGAAGAACCTAATGCTGGGAAAGATTGAGGGAAAAAGAAGAAGGGGACGACAGAGAATTAGGTGGCTGATGGAGTCACTGAAGCATTAGGTGTGAGTTTAAATGGACTCCAGAGGATGGTAGAGGACAGGAAGGCCTCGAGGAACATTGTCCACAGGGTCGTGATGGGTCGGACATGACTGTGCAACTAACAACAACAATAACATACATACAACTTCTATATCATTAACCAGCAGTTTGAATTTCATGTGGTAATGGTTATTTACCAGTAGAATATTTCTAATAAAGAAAATGTACTTCCTATAACCGTAGTGAATAATCCATTTCTTGTTCTGGAGCAGCTGAAATTTCCAACTAATTTTCACAAGCAGCCTCACATAGTGCATATAATACTAATATAATTGGATGTAATTAAGACATATGTCAGTAGAGCTTCCTTTGACTACTCCAGAGATGGATGGATACAGATGGTGCTCTAGCCTCTGCTGTGCAAATGTACTCCTGGGTACATGCAAAAACTAAATGTTTAGATCAGGGATAACTTTAGAAATACCTCCAAATGACAAACCAAAATCTTCAAAGGAACTGTAACAATATTCCGCACAGGAAGATTGTCTCTGGTCTGTTTTGTCTTTAGTGGCATTTATCCGGATTACCTTTCGAGTTGTTTACCCTTCAGCAACTCTTTAGTCACACTAGAAATATAACAGGATCATTGACTTAAAACTTAAACAGTTTCCTTGGATTTGGATAAAATAGATGTAATTAACCTATCCAAATTCTAAAAAACCTTACCTAATACTTTTGTATATATAATAGTCCAGGAAACAAAAGAAAAGCTTGAAAGTCACCAATAATGATTGCCTTATTTTTATAATTCTTACATAGATAGGATTCTCTGGAAAAAAATATAGAATAGGAAAAAAATGAATGAATAATGATGATTGGAGTTATGCAAATCCTTTAAAAGAATTTTTTTTCCTAGTCAGGAACAGCCATACAAGCCTGCTTTAATTATTCAAAAAAGGTGATTTATTCAGTCCCATATATTCTCTCAAATTTACTTCCACAAGCCTATATATTTACTGGGAAATTATACTGTGAATGGCATTTTCAAGCAGTTTACTTTTCAGTGACAATATACTGTATTTGTGACCACACCATCTTTTGTTCATGTATTGTTAATACAGGATAATACCTGCTAACATTCAGCACATATCATTTGTTTGTTTGTCTATCTTTCAGAAAATGAAAGCCTTGAGTTACATTCTATATTGTTTTAACTATTTAAAAGCAAATATACAGGCTCAATCTAATCTTTAATCTTTCCTGTATACAAGAAATACAAAAATGCTACCATTAATTACCACTCACCTAGAGTTACCTTGAAGTAAGATGGGTGGCCAAATTTTACATATAAATAAAACTAAAAACTACTACTTTAATGGTCAAAATAGGACTAAATAACTAGAATTAAATTTCTTACCTTTGATTATGAAGGTCCAAAATAATGATAAGATTGATTTATTTCTATTTTTGTTCACAAAAGTTCACTATGATAAGTGTTTTTCAACTATGATTCAAGCTTTTTCAAAATGCTGGGAAATAATCTATTTTTAGCTTTAGAAAAACAGGCATGTATTGAACCTATTTTTAACATCATATTTTAAAATAGAATATATATACTAAATGACATCTGAAGTGTAATTTCTCTTAGGAATCTTTGAGAGTTTTAATAGCTTTATATGTTTTTAATAATACCACTATAAATAAATGTATAGTATTTATATATTTATATGAGAGAAGTGATTTGTATAAGAGTGCCAAAAATATTGTGTTCCAGAAATCTAATATCAGCAGTAGATCTAAGTAAATTGGAAGCAATCCATTTTAATCTATTCAAATGTTATTTGAGGTGAGGAGAACATGCATTTTGTAACACTTATATTTGGAAGTTTTATCTTATAGCATCTTAAACTAAGCATTCCTATGAATATTATGCAACCCTTACATCATTACTTTTTTCTAAGGCCTTTCAGAAATTATGTCAGCAATTTTTGTTAAATAATCTCAATCTTGTTCAGAATTCTTCTTGCATATTTCCTATATGCATTAGAATAACTTACCTGTGCATTCTTTAATTTTTAAAGACATTTCTAATGTCATATCAGTAAAAGTTCTATGCAGTTATGTGAATCAAAATAGACAAAAAGAAGAGCATATATTAATATGAATAATTTCTAAAAGTACAAATGTCTATTAACTTTTTATGAATAGGGCACTTCTAGTTTTCCATTGTCACTTTGTTAAAATTGTGGTTGTAGTTAGCTCACTGGAATTTTATTATTGACTTCACTAATTTAGAATAGACTATATTATTCATCAGAAGAAAAGTACATTTCTCTTCTTTTTATTTCAAGAGCATTTTGCTTTCATCTGCAAAAACGGTATTGTTAATAAGAAAAGAATGAAGAAGCTTCTTCACACTTCAGTGGACTTCTTAACCAGTACCATATTGCAATTTATTATGTACTTATAAAATACAATTATTATATCTGAATTATTTAAAAATATTTTTACAAAGGGGATAGGCATGACTTTAGTGAAACTATATTCAACCTCATAAATAGTTCTACATGCATATGGCCAATATAACATACTATATTACTTCTTTATTTGTACATATTATACCTATTATTATTAT
>JANHFK010006423.1:193393-206183 GCA_036250565.1 Sibynophis collaris
CTTCTGTGGGAAGCAACACCCCCCCAAAAAAATATTACTCATAAGAAAAGGCTTCCAGAAAAACAAAGAAAAATCAAGCTAATATAAACAAACCTGCTTGAATCACATTCCACTTCCTGCACAATAGAAATAATAAGATAATGACAGTATATAAAGTGGAAGCCTGACTTTTGGCTCCATTCACACAAGCAGACAAACAGATCCCTAGAAAACCCATTCAAGATGGGATATTTTGAAATTTCCCCATGGCAAGATTTGGCCGTTAACAAAACAGAGTAGTAGAATCAGAATAAGCAGCCCCCACACTCAAGACCCGACACAGGACAAAAGTTATTTAGCCACAATGGAAATCACCCAAATCCTTTTAGAAACACAAAGCCCATGTTGCACAAACCCCCAAAACATAGAACCATATAAGAATAATTCCTTTTAGCCAGTGTGTTCAGCTGACCCAGAAACAAACTGCTGAATGTCACTTCGCTTCTGCAGTTAAAGAGCAGCTTCAGAAGGCTTTTCAAGGTTTGCAATATTAAGACGTGGACTTCAACTCCCAGAATTCCTCAGACTGCTAGTTTGGAGATTTAAAATGACAGCGTTTTTTCTCCTGGCTGAAAAGTGAGTCCTGATTTTTTCTTTCTAACACCTATCTCTTTCTTTCTCTTTCTTTCTTTCTATCTTCCCTTCCCTCGTGCTTCCCCCTCTCTTTCTTTCAGGCAACCAGCAGGGAAAAAAGGCTTAAAAAAAAGTTTGAAGATTGTCTCCGTTGATTTTCTGAATGCTTATCTGTAGGTAGGAGGAGGCAGCTCAGTTGGAGCACAGGACAGGCACTGCATGGGAAGGCAGCTTAGGCAGGCACGCTGCAGGATGCATGTGCTCTGCCGCCTGGGAGGTGAGAACTGGTTCAGGAGCATGGCCAGCCACCGATCGTTACCAGATCGGCGATCAATGCCAAATTGTCATACTGGTTCCAGAGAACTGTTGAGAACCGGTAGCAACCGACCACTGAAGTGCTGCCCTAAAATATAGTAAAAATTAAAATATATTCACAATGCTTTAAAAATAAATCATAGATAAGATATTAATAGGATAAAATAATATTTATGTATTAACCTTTTTTTTCTTCAATTTACTCCAAAATTTCAACTTTTTGTTTAATTAGAAGGCAAGCAAACTGAAGGTTTATTGTTCAGATTCATTTTTTCTAATTTTTCTTAATACCCATAGCACTTGCACAGAATCACCATTTAAAATCTATTCTGAGCTTTTGCCTTTCTCTAGAAAAAGAAATTATAGAGTAACTATACATACCTCAAAGATTTAGGGCAGGCAGCTTTCACACACCATTCAGAACTGATTGCCATATACAGCTTAATGTCTTTTTATTTCTTAATTTCTTTGTTTAGGTATGCATTTATTTTCTTTTAAAATTCTTAGCTACATTAATTGGTCATCATCACAAATATTATCATTATTCTGTTTAATATTTCCTAAACACATTTGTGAGCTTTAACAGATTTTTTAAAGGAAAATAAAACCTCATATGAATGGAAAATACAAATTTTGTGCTATAGACAGATACTAATTTTACTTACTCCTGACTTATTTGGCTTACCTCAAATGTTTTTTTTAAGATAAAAATAAGAAAAAATACCCTTTTTATGCTAATGAAAAATTGTCTTTTTACAATAAATAATTATTGGGGGAGAAAGAATCTAGTGTCCACCCTTTCTTTTGAAATTATGGTGCTCCAGAATATTTCTAGGGGAAAAAACATTCTTCAGTTCTTAATTCAACAAAGTCTATGATTTGGCATCTTCAGACTGGGCAAGATGTAGGTAAATAGGTTTTAAAAACTGACTAAGAGAAGATCATATTTAATTGGACCTGTGGCAAATATTTAGTGCTAGCAGTTTAAGAGGCCCACCAAACTTTTAATTTGCCATTTGTAAAGAATATACAACTTTTTTCCTATATTTTTTTCTTTATAGCTTGATTTTACTTTTTTTAAAAAGCACAGTCCTCTTTTTACGAAATAGTGTGAAAAGATCTCTGACAATTTGTTTACAGACTCATAAAAAATGAAATATGATCAACTGTTTTCAAATTTTTTCCACTTCTATATCTTACTTGTTTCTAAATGATTACAGATTAATCTTCTTCTAAAGTTGCAGGAAATTTCTGGTTTGAAAACTATACAATACATATTTATTATTTGACAATATTAATGGCTTTTTCCAGCTGAATTCTGACACAACTTTATTCCTAATGTCTGACAACAGATTTTTTTTACTCTAACAGGCAGATCTTTCTTATCATTTTTCTTTGTTGTTTGTGCGTTCCCAATTGTTTTCTTTGTCCTACACCCTCAAATATCTCTTTACACATTATTCCCTTTTCATGACTATGGTAATGAATTATGATAGCATTTGGCTAGATACTGTCCATCTTCCCTGCTGCTTCATCAGCTTGATAATTATATTCCCAACCAGAAAGTGTCTCTTGTCTGACACTGCGATTCTATCAACATACATTTGCACTGAGCATCACTGCAGCTAAGCTTTTCATTATATAAAATCTATAATGGGATGCTGTGATTGAATCATTACTAATCATAATCATATGTGTTTTTCCATTTTGTCTTTTGCCAATTTATACAATGAGATTTTCTACTACATGGCTAACTGTGCAGATTTAGTTATATGCAAAACTGGGTAAGATTTACTTTCAATATTAATATTTTTCCTATGCAATCCCATGGCAATAATAAAGTGAATGTTTCATGAGGATTTGTAAATCTATTTTCAAAGATCATAAAACTACACTATCAAAAGCACCTATTTAAAGATCAGAAAAAATGGAGTGGGATGAAGATGGACAATTTCAAAATTCAATTTATAATTACTAGTTTCTTTTCCCTAAGAAATGTTCACTAAAAAACTGAATGATGCCCCTAAGTTTCAGCTGAGCCCACTTGAAAACTTTTAAACATAGTATTCCTTTAAGTATATCCAGCTACAATTTTTTGTCCTCTATTTATTTGTTCAACACAATTTTATACTGTGATCCCTTTGAGTATCAGTGTTTCTGACTCAATTTCAATAAAAGCTATTTTGACTAACATGGTGCAGCTAAATCTTTATTCATGGTAGAATGAACTCACTTAAAGCAGTTTATAAACCTCTTCAATATGACAATATAATCTCTTATACCTAGTCATTAATCTGCTACTTTCCCACTTTTCCCACAACTTGATGGACATCCAGCTTTGTATTTGCATTTTTCATTGTTGATGTTAGTATCAATAAGTATTTTCTTAAGTAAAAAGAAGGAATATAAAGTTGATTTATTTGATCAAGGTTAAAATAAAATATGTTGTTACATCTGGTAACCCCAATGGACTTTCTTCTGACCCTACATTAAAAAGAAAATGCTTTATGGATTTATTTATAGATAAAACATGGGATATAGAATGAGATATCATCTGCTGTAAACTAAGAGAAAATAAAGAGTTACAAAAATTCAAATACACACAGCATTGCAATATCACTTAGATTTATATACTGCTCCATGGTGTTTTACAACCTTCTTTAAGCAATTTACAGAGTTAGCATAATGCTCCCAACAATCTGGGTCCTTATTTTACCAACCTCAGAAGTGTGTGTTTGTATGTGTGTGTTCTGTCTTTATTGTATTTTTCCTTTGCTTCTTTCTTTTCTAGATTTTACTATTTAAATTAAAATCCTTAACATTGGATTTATCCACAATTATAAGATGTCTAGTAACTAGTATGTAAACAAAAACAAAGACTGACCATCTTCTCAAAAGTGATTAGCATTCACCAAGCAAGGAAAAGCTAGACTAACGATTTTATATGGTCTATAAATAGCTTAAGCTCTGTAGAAATTAAGTTCTGTAAGGATTCCTCTCTCATGCCTTATAATTTCTCTTTATCAGTGATCCAGTGAAAAGCTGTCACTAGCCCACCAATTAACATAACTTTTAATGTGTCCTTCAGTTAATTACTGATGTTTTCATTTTTCAGGCGTTTGCATGAAACACTTTTAAAGTATGTGTCAGAACCACAAAAATGTGACATTATTTTATTTCTATGGGACAGCATATTTCAGAAGCAATTGCTCCTAAGGTGATTTGGGATCGGTTACAGTACTAATCTCACAGCTGTCTCTCTTACTAGCAGAACTCATAAATCATATGGTGTGTAATAAGAGGAGCAAGTTGGAGAGGTTAGAAATCTTAAGAAAAGGATGACAGAAGTGATAGATGATATGAAGTGACTTCATACTGTAGATATTTTGTTTTTTTTATAAATGGGAATATGTTGCATTTGATATAAGGTCTTTTAGCATTTTCCCCCTTTGGAGTATCAACTATGGGAGCTACATAACATTGCTATAGTCAGTACTAAAGTATACATGGGGTAGGGGAAAAAGAAGAAAACATCCTGGAGCTCTTGTATTAATTCTGACCACTCCAAATATTTCTTTTGAATATTAACAGAAAACATTGGCCTATGCAAAATCACATTGCAATTAAATACTTTGAGAAAAACATCATAGAACAAATGAAATAGATTTATTTATCAAACATACTTGAGTAAATTTCTCTAAATATATCTTTTTTTCTTAGTTTGATTACTAATTGGAGAATAACATAGCAAATGAGTTTACTATATTGCATCATATAAGACACACAATATTGGCAATAAACTGAGACTAACAGGAGCAGCTGCAGATTTAATGGGGCCCTGAACAAAGTGTCTTCTGTAGTAAGCCTCCCCAACTTACCATAAGGTAGGGGGTGGCAGGTGAGGGAGGGAAGCAAGCAGCAAAGTGGTTTGATAAAAATGCAGCTACAGCTATCCTATAACCTTCAGCCATCCTACTGTTCTGTTTATAGCACTGGGAAATTATCTTTGTGTATGTATGTATGTGTGTGTCTACAGGAGACTGTGGTAGGCCCTGCTTGCTGATGCAGAGCTTGGAAAGCTTTGTAAGTCCCAGACTTGACTTAATTGTGTTTTCTCCATTACCTTCATTGCCTTTCACTTAGTCCTAGCTGTAAATCATTGAATGGGACACTTCAGCTACCATCATCACTGACATTAGAACCACAGTGGGTTCTGAATAGGGCTTGCTGTTAAGCTTGGGAATAACCAAACTATTCTCCAACTGTTTAGGAGAATAGCTTGGTTAGCCAAGCCCAGACTTAAAACAAGCCTAAAGGGATTTACCTCTTAGTAGTTTGGGAAATTACCTCTTGAGAAGCTTAAAGAAATGGTTTACTTGCAGTTGTGCAAAAAAATAAGGAAATGAATCATTCCTTTCCTAGATACTATAGCCATGTATGGGCTAACTCTTTTGTAGTGCTTCAGTATAATTTCTATACTATTGAGATAATTTCTATTTATAAAAATCACATATGGATTGAGAAATATTTAATCATCCCTTATGATTTCTTATTTTGAGTCCAAATGCCTTTATAGCTTCCCAATCGTACTTCGTAAAAAAATGAGTTGGTTGGCTTTTCATGTAGGTAATATGTTGTCCTAATGAATAGCCTTATGCTTTATGTAATGTATATTCTCTCATTTTCTCTGTGTTTGTCTGTCTCTATGTCTCTGTCTGTCTGTTTCTCTCTCTCTCTCTCTCTCTCTCTCCATTTGTGTGTGTGGAGAGGGAGAGAGAGAAGTACTAATGAATTAACATGACCTCTGATTTTTATTTTTTAATTGTTTTTTCCTTAATTCTAAAATGTCCCAAATATTTCAAAGTTAAAAATAAACATGTTAAAGTATTCCTATTGTTTTCACTGTAACTATTATGTTTTGTTGATGGTTTTTCAATGCTTGAACTATTTGCTGGACTATTATTTAGGAACCAAGCTGACTACTGTTGTTATTTGTTGAAGAACTCCTACAAAACCATGCTTGCCTTAAAATGACATGTACCAGTATATGAGAAATGATGTGCTATCTTATAGATCAATCATTGCACAACTATAAAGGAACATTTATTTGACCTTGTCATAGTGTACTCTGTCTGTGGGAGAGCAGAATATGTCCCCAAGGCCTTGCCTTGTGAAATCGGAGCAAGCCTTGCCATTCTCTCATCCTCTGGCCAAGCAGAGACAATTCTCTCAAATATTGTAAACAGCATTTTCATCCTCTAAGATTTTGAATCTTTTTATAATGGACAGCTTTGGATGATTGGAGACTATACTTAATGATTTTAGTCTAGGCAAGGTCTATAGTAATCCAAACAAAGGTGCAAATATGCTATTGTTGTTATGATCATATTTTTCCAATATCTTATAGTTTCTTTATTAAGGCAAAGCAAAATTACACTCCTCAAACACATTCAAAGGAACACACTGTACTCACCATGCCTTGACTATTGCCCAGTCTAGTGTGTTGGAAAAAGTCAGTTCAGATCCCAAAGCTTTTTTATTCCTTCTTAGTTCTATCTCTTTTTATATGCAGCATTGAAGTCCACACTATGGAACGAAAGGCCTTTTTCCTTTTTTGAATTTATCTTGCATCATGTTCACTTCATGACCTTCAAGACATGGAGTAAAAAATAACTGAATTGGTTGTACTTACATCTTCTTTACTGTATCACATTTTCTTCATTCCAGCATCTTTTGCAGTTGCTTCTTCTCTCATGCTGTCTGCCGTGGATAGTTTTTCTTTTAGACTTGCTACATCTTGCAACAGAAGTTCCATATCATACTTTGGCCCAATTATTTCACCCTAGCTTTATTATAATTATTAGAGTCTGGCTTGCTATCTTTGGGAATGTGACTTTCTCATGCATGCAACAAGATGTGTTCTCCTTGCATTAGAGTGTTTGAAACTATCCAGGCACAGAGAAGTAAAAATTTATACTAGAAAAGCTTTTGAATAATTGATCTGCTCTCACGTACATTTAAGATTTTTCTGGCTTTCAACTAATAGTGACAGGTAGTTATTCAGTAACACCTGTTCAGTAGCTATTTCTGAAATCATATAGTTGTCACATTTTATAATAATCAATCTCTAAATCATTGATCAGATAATTTGCATCAGTTCACCAAAAGCAAATGTAAGGTACTTTTTAAAAAATGTGTCTCTTCAAGAATCTGAAATGCCTCAGTAGTCATTTCTGCCAATATGGAAATCTAATAGGTACTAGTCTGGAATATGTAGTTGGTCTGTGTCTATCCATATGAATATTTTCTTGATCGTCAGAAGCAATTTTTGTCCATTTCAGAGGGAACTGAAGAAATCAGCAAATTCATGTAAGTCTATATAACATGAATGTCACAGCTTTTGTCAATTTACAAGTGAAATAAAGCAAAGAACCTTTGAATCACTGATGTGAAAACGTTGCCACACCATTTCAAATAAGAAGCTAGACAGGGGAATTAATGTTGACTGGTTCAGCAGTGGAAAGAAATCCTTGCAAACAAAAAGTCTATATGTGAATGAAATGGGCATTCTAATGCCACAAACTGCATTTTAAAGTAAAAATGAAACTAGATCACAATGTATTATTCCATTTATTGTTATAGTTTGCTACTTCTGCTTCATCTCCTTTTCTTCCACCATTATGTCTCCCAAATGTAAATAGGCACTCTCTTTGTTCTTGCTTCCCTTTTCTCTTTTTCTTACTTTTTCATGTGCAACATCTTCATCTTTTTAGAAATTCTATGTCATAATAATCAGTGGTGATCCCTGGTTATTGACTAGTCATATTGGCCAAACAGGATCAGACTTGCTTAGTGTTTGGATGAGAAACTGCCAGGACATCCCTTATATGATTATCAAATGTGTGCGAAATATTTTTTTTAATCATGTGCACTTTTTCTTTTAAGGTATTTTTATAAGGGTAGAAGAATTGAATGTGGTATTTATTCCACCCTGTACGTTTCTGGATTTCTCCCCAAAACACTGACCACCTAAAGTCTGTCCCTGAAGATTAATTTGAGATAAGCTGTACTGAGCTTAGAAAAAAAATTACTCCCATTTCAATATGCATAGGATCAGGCTGTTAATATTCTTTTTTCTTTTTCCACTCAGTCTCCCTTATTTGATGTCATCTTTAACTTCTATTGAAAGATTACATGCATGGAGGAATAGAATTGTTCTTATCAAATAGAAATGGCTTTGTTAAAAAAAAAAGCAATTCAAGTATGCATATATACACGTTTATAAAGAAAAGATTATGCATAAGGACCTCCAAGACAAACCTTTTATGTTTGAAAACCAGTATTATTCACACACATGCACAAATCCCTTTCTGTTTGTGTTTATAAGTGCCAGCTCTTATAGTTAATAAAATAGCTATAGTATACTCACTGTTTTCTGTTCTTGTAATACCTACAAGAAGGGATAAATTTGCTTTGGTAATATAGAAATATATTCACATATTGCACATGATTACAGGATTTGAAATACCAAGCTGCTTTGCAGATTCCTATCTTGCTTTGAATTTCTTGAGTAACTTCTATAGCATTGAAACAAATATTACTATCTGTTAAGAATAATGCAATTCAGACTTCCTAACTTGCTACACCCTACCAAGTTGTACCCATCCAGAACAAAGAGCAGAGACAGTGTGATATAATAGGAACAATAAGCAGTCAAGATATGAATAGTTTCTCTATTGTCTTTATACATACATGAAACTGAATAAAATGGGGAAAAGATAGATTTTGATCTTATCCAGAGGTGGGATTCTACCAGTTCACACCCATTCACTAGAACCGGTTGTTAATTTTCTAAGCAATTCGGAGAACCAGTTGTTAGAAGAAATCTCCTTTTGTTTTTTTCCACTTTACAGGTTAATCCTGTAAGGAATTACAACATTCTGGTGTTGTTTCTAGCCTAATCTTTATTGCCCTGCTTACAGAAACTGCCTCTCATTCTTGGCAGTACGCCTAGACTTACTGTAGCCTCTGGAACTTCTCTGGGATTTTTTTTTCTTTGCTTGACTTTCTTAAAGGGGAAAGGTTATTTTAAGCTTTTTACACTGCTGTTGGGAGGAAATACTCCCCTGTTGGAGTTCTTCCAGCCAGGATGCAATGATCAGCACTTTGAAGAAATAATTGAATAACAAAGCAGAGCTGCTGGAAAAGAGCTTTTAATGACAAGGAACCAAGATGAGTTACATTCAATAAGGCTTCTTGGCTAGCTAGAAAGATTGACATTCAAATGTGATTTTAAAATGCCGTTTCTGACTTTTGGTCTAAAAGTAGTTTTTGGTGAAGTTTAATTCTGTGCTTAGTGATGTTTAATCCTGTGTTTATTGATGGAACAATTGTCCCTATTCAGCATTGTTTGGAAGGAAAAAGGTTAATCTCTGAAAAGAAGCAGCTTCAGAAATCTGGCTAGTTCCTGTGTCTATTTGTTCTGCTAGTTGGTTTAACAAACAACAGCTACTGTGTCTGCTCCTTTGCTTCATTCTGGAGAGCTTAAATGACTTCTCTGCTAAAGGGTTTCACTTTATGAGCAAGAGTTGGCTGCTGATAGTTATCACTGCATTTTAACTATTTTAATTCCTCAAGGAGCTCTGGCACCCTGCCTGATTTGTAACTCCAGTTTGCAGGTATTTCTAATCTAATGATTGGTATTTAGGGGAGCTTTTTGCAAGCAAAGAAGCTTTTTGTATTTGTGTACAGGTAATCCTTGACTTACAACAGTTCATTTAGTGACCATTCAAAGTTACAATGGCACTGAAAAAAGTGATTTATGACCATTTTACAACCATTGCAGCAAACTGCCATTACGGCAAAGAAGCGATGTTGAGTTAGCCATGCCCACCCAGTACATGAAGCACCACAATTGTGAAATGAGTGACATGGTTGTTAAGAATGCTGCAATGGGCATAAATGATGACCGGTCATAAGTGCGAGGACCAGTCAAAAGTGCAAGGATGGATTAGAAATCACTTTTTTCAGCCCTCTAGGAATACCCTATGTATAGGGACTACTCAGAAAAAGTGATTTTTGACTGGTCCTTGCACTTTTGACCGGTCCTCGCACTTACGACTATCCTCACATTTTACGTTTTGCACCCTGTGTTGTCACTGTAGTGAAGAGAAGCACTGCAGTTGTGAAATGAGTGACACGGTTGTTAAGAATGCTGCAACGGGATAAATGATGACCGGTCATAAGTTCAAGGACTGGTTAAAAGTTTGAGGACCGGTCAGAAATAACTTTTTTCAGCCCTCTGAGTAGTCCTTATGCATGTAGCCATGACCACCCAGTCACATGACCAGCTAGCCACGCCCACCCAATCCCATGGCCATCAAACCACACCCCTAAATAAGTCACGCCCACAGAACCGGTTGTTAAAAAATTTGAATCCCATCATTGGTCATAAGTCACTTTTTTCAGTCCAATTGTATCACTAAAGGAACTCTTGTAAGTTGTACAGGGCTACCTGTACAGTTCCTTTGTTTTATTGTTGTTTCTGGTGGAGGTTTAGACCAGAGGATGTGGTTGCTCAAAGAGGCATGTTTCACTCAAGCTAACCCACTTTGCAAAGAGCTCCTTTCAAATGCCAAGCAATGAACCGTCTCCTTGATATATATATATATATTAAACTGATCTTCTAAGTCAAACAAGACTCAACAAATACCTTTGTTTTGTTTTAAACATCTGCTTCCATAACACTGAAGATCTGTCTTCTCTTTCATAATAAATGGTCTCCGGTCATTTTATGATGTCCAATACATTCTCTACAGGGTGAGAAGCAGGCCTTAGGCCTGCAGGGACCCAGTGGGATGACAAAGCAGGCCTAAGGCCTGTGGGGACCCAGCAAGGTGGCCAGGGTGGAGACAGACGAGGGAGCCACTGTAGCATCTCTGTGGTCAATTGCAAGGAAGGGCAGATTGCCAAATGCCTGAATTTTGTTCATTCAGCCATTGAGGCACTGCAGTTTCCATGACTTTGGACAGGGCTCATGAATCCCTTCATTTTGTGCCATTGTGATTTTGAATGATCTCTGAAGAAATGGTTGTAAGCCGAGGACTATTAGATAGGAATAATGTTATTCATAATGCAGTTGACATTAAGAAAAAAAAGCTTTCCAATTCACAGAAATGCTAAGATTGCTTAATAAATACCCATCTAGGCAGTATCAAATAATGTTTACTTCTCTGTCAGGCTTTTTTTTTTCACAATGAGAAAAGACTTTATTATGATATTTAGTAGCAGTAATTTTCATGAATAAAATGGTTATTGCTTTGCTAATTTTAATGGAGTTTTCTACCTTCTTTCTTTAAAGAGGATTCTAAATAGCTGTATTCTGTACGAAAGTGCTAAAGAGAATGTTATTTAAGCAGAGATGTTAACAGCCAATGGATAAAGCTTAACTTAAATAGATTTAAATGAAAACAAGCCTTAATGTTTCTTCATGATTCTCTTTTTATTAACACACTTTTCTAGGCTGTATTATGTTGTGTACGATAACATAAAGTAAATATCTTTTATACATCAATTTTATTAAAAATGGAATAATTATATGTTTATGATTGCATAGAAATTATTTCAGGAATATACTGAATATAACATTATTCAGGAATTTTTAATTGAAAAGAATGAACTATGTATTTTCCCAATTTATCAACCACATTTTCATATAATAAACACTTTATATGAAAAGCCTGTTCTCTTGAAATTACAGTGACAAATATTTTTTTCTTTCTCTTTTAGTAAAAGCAGTACAAACCAGTGTGTCTTTATCTTCACAATGCCAGCTTTGTAAATAATAGAAAACCCACAATTCATTTTCTCAGCACATCCAGATCTTCAGAAGAATGAGATATCCTTTGAGATTTTATAGACAAGACAGAGAATAAAAAGATTATTCCACAAATGAATCTTTTTTTTTAAAAAAAAATGAAGCACCACAAGGGGTGAGAAATTCTTTCTAATGGTTTGATGCTCCATGCAGTGACCAATAAACCTTTTACCACTTATTTTGGAGTCTTTATTCTGGGCAAGAAACTGCCTGCCTCAATACAGATATGCACACTTAGTATTATCTAGGACATGGAATTACTTAGATCGAAGCAAAGAGAGAAGATACAATGACTAATGGGTTATAAAGCAATTGCATATGCTGTTTTCCAAAGATATTTTCACTTTATAAGAGCATGTAAAAATTCCATAATGGAGATGTGTTAAGTTATTAAAGAGAAAGGATTTGGCAATCTTCTTGGTATCCCAAATATATAGCTCATTTGGCCTAGCCTGTGTGGAATAAGATCTGGGGGGAAGAAGATTGAATAGCAGAAGAAACAAGAAACCAAAGCAACAAAAACACTTTTCCATTTTCCAATGAAACCCAAGAGTTGAGATATCTTAAAGACTAAAAAACTTTAATATGAGCCAGCAGTGTGCTACAGCTGCCAAAAAAGCCAATACAGTTCTAGACTGCATTAACAGAGGGATAGAATCAAGATCAGTTAATATCACTTTATAATGCCTTGGTAAGGCTACATTTGGAATACTGCATCCAGTTTTGGTCACCAGCCACACAGGATGTTATGAAACAGCCAACTAATCTGCAAACATCAACTCCATCAACTAATCAAGATGTTACAACACAGCTAACCAACCCGCTTACAGCAACAAAGCCAGCACTCCCACCTCCCCACCAATATTTATAGAAAGATAGCAGCTCCGATCACGCTTTGCTCACACAAGTATGAAGCTGAAGGCACCAGCCTGAAGATGGCAAGGGGGGACCTCGTCGAAACGTCGCCAAGATACTCTCAATCTTACC
>JANHFK010006423.1:206283-218509 GCA_036250565.1 Sibynophis collaris
CCCACCATGGCTACCCCATCTCCACCCATCCCCATTGTGTCCATGCCCCTACCCCCACCCCTCCCGGCCCTCTGAGGTCAAACACAACTCTGATGCGGCCATCAATGAAATCAAGTTTGACACCCCTCTCTAGAACATAGAATATTACAGCTGGAAGGGATCTTGGAGGTCTTCTAGTCCAACCCCTTGCAGAAGAAGAAGAGCCTATATCATTAAAAATAAATGGTTGCTCATTCTCTTTTTGAAAGCCTCCAGTGATGGAGCAGTCATAACTTCTATTCCATTGGTTGATTACTCTCACTGTTAGGATTTTTTTCTTTAATCTCTCTTAGTTTCCAACCATTATTTCTTGTCTTGCATTTTGGTGCGTTGGAAAATAGTTTGACCCCTCCTCATCTTTGTAAAAGCCCCTCAAATATTGAAACACTGCTATGTGTCTCCCCTAGTCCTTCTAGAGGACTAAATGTACCCAATTCCTGTAACTGTTCTTCGTATGTTTTAGCCTCCAGCTCCCTAATCATTCTTATTGCTTTTTTATGCACTCATTTCAAAACCTCAACATCTTTTTTATATTGCGGTGACTAGAACTGGATGCACTATTCCAAGTATGATCTTACCAAGGCTTTGTAAAGTGATACTAGAACTTCACATGATCTTGATTCTATCCCTCTATTAATGCAGCCTATATTGCATTGGTTGCTGCCATATGCTGTTGGCTCATATTTAAGTTTTTGTCCACTAGGACTCCCAAGATTCCTCTCACAGTTTCTGGCATTAAGCCAGAAGTTTCACATAGTCTGTATACAGTTGGTTTTCTTGCCTAAGTGTACAACCTTACTTTTACCTATACTTAATTTCATTTTGTTACATAAGGCTCACAAAATTAACTAATTCTAACTATTTACTATTTCCTTTGCTGCAATTTTACCTTGTAACACTTGATGAATATACTGTGAATCACCGGGACCTGATGGATTACATCCCAGAATTCTGAAGGAGCTGGCAAATATTATCTCAAAACAATTGTACCATATCTTTCAAAAATCTGGGGAACTACCAGAAAATTGGAAAGGAGCTGATGTGGTTCCCATCTTCAAAAAAGGAGGAAAAAACAGACACAAGAAACTACAGACCAATCAGCCTAATATCAATACCTGGAAAGATACTGGAAAAAATAATCAAAAACAAATCTGCAAACATCTAGAAACAAATAAAATTATAACTAAAAGCCAGTATGGTTTGGTTAAAACAGATCATACCAAATCAATCTTATTTCATTCTTTGACAAAATGACTAAATTAGTATACCAGCAAAATCATACATACATAGTGTACTTAGACTTCAGCAAGTGGAACAGTTTGCCTTCAGATGTTGTAGGTTTTTAATCACTGGAGGTTTTTAAGAAAATAGTGGATAGCCATCTGTCTGAAATAGTATAGGGCAGTGATGACTAACATTTTTGCCATCGCATGCCAAAAGCAAGGGGAGCATGGGAGGTCATACTCGTGCTTGCCCTCACCCATAATTCAATGTGACCTGCACATGCGCATGCAACCCCCGTCCCCACATGCTCCCCATGCTTTTGCACGCGATGGCTTAGGTTCAGTGGCACACGTGCCATAGGTTCGCCATCACGGGTATAGGGTCTCTTGCTTGAGCAGGGAGTTCAACAAGAAGACCTCCAGCTCCATTCAGATTCAAGAATCTCGCTGAACACCCAACAATGGTGGCTGTCTGTGAAAATAAAATAGAATAAAATTATACAATAGATCTGGATAAGGATAATTTTATTTTATTTTATTCAATGAAATAATTCATGCAGGGAATTTAAGATTAAAGCTTAATTATGAACCAAAAGGCTAGAATGTATGTCATGTAGTATAAACTGGTTTTATTGAGGCTGTTTGAAAATAGGAATATCTAGGCTAGTAATAATTGTGTTATACTCCAGTGTGTATTGATAATGGAAGAACCAGATATCTTTTTCAGGGAAAATTTTTATTTTATTTTATTTTATTGATAAAGGAATAAAAATATTAGGATCACAGTAGAGATGTATTAGGATTAGAAACATACATGTAATTTTCTATTGAGTTTATTCTGTTTTGCAGTTTGAACATCCATATAATTCATGAAAAGTATAAGGAATAAAAAAGATTGAGTTGAAAGGACCAAAGCAATTTAGTTGGACAATAAAAATAGAGTGAATATTTGGAAACTATACATAGTGTAAATGGTAAAAAACAGGAGCAAGTGTTTCAAATTGTATGCTTTGTATGAATATTTACTAAATATGAAAAAATGGATATAGAAATATTAATAGGTGCAAATGCTGATATAAAAGGTACAGGCATGCATAAGTAGTAGGTGCCCTAGTGCAATAAATTAATATTTGTTGAAATAAGTGACAGTAACTATATGTAAGGACATGATTATATCTATTATATGGAAATGAGAATTTATATGTTAGGAGAAATATAAAATAAGCTAAAGTGAAAATGGAGTACTTAAAAAGTATTTGATAAAACAAAAAGAGATGGGTCAAGAATGAATGTGTGCTGAATGAATATAGTCAAGGCCTATTCAGGGGACTGGAAAAGAAATAACAAAAAACTTCATCATGCAATGATATGATTTATGAATTTCTATCACAAAACTTTGGAATACAAATATATACATTTCAAAATTTGCATGATAATATTGTTATATCCATGTCATTTTAGCATCATCACAATCCAAAAGTTCATAACTGATATGAAAAAGTAAATCCATCTTAACCTACAGTAGATCTGAAAATTATGAATTGTGTGTAATAACTTAATCTGGTGAAAAATAAAATCTGAAGGTAAAACATAAAATCAAGGAAAAAGGAGACAAATAAGAAATTGTATTGATTATATTTTGATTGTTCCATGTAAAGAGTTTTTTAATCTTTGCTCAGTCTTTGTATTACATTTTTAATAGGTATTAAATAATTTGTGAAAAAAGGGAATGAAGACAGAAAGAACAAGAACACTCTGTTTTATGATTATAATGTTCTATTTGACTAATTGTTAACTATTCTTCACATAAATATTGCCTCAAGTTTAATATTATTATCATTGTCACATTTATGAACAGAGGTCAGTGCATACTATTTGTGGGTATATTAAAAACATGTAGCTCTGTAATCACAAATACATATAATGTTTCTTTCATTGGAGGATAGATAATAATGATTTGCCACAACTAGTGTTTTGAAATAGCTTTGTTCTTTTTTAATCGTTGATTCTTCTTTTGCAATTTCAGTAAATTAATAGTGCTATTCAAGAAAGCATAAATCCTGCTGAGATATTTAAGTTAGCACTATTTTCCTGTTGCACAATCACAACGAAACAGGACAAGGCAAAGCAAAATTATTTGTTGGATTTTAATAAATCATACTGATTTACTTTTGAATCACCTTGAAGTAGTATAGCTTACCCAAAGCATTTTGGTATTATTGTTAACTAGAACCCCTTTTTGAAATGTATTGCATTCAATTACATTTTAGAAGAATTTTAATTATGTGCCTGTAAAGAATAAAGATGCTCCAGGCTCCATTTGTTTATCATGGAGGCCCTGGAAAAAAAATGAGGCCAGAGCTTCCCAGCTCATAGAGGGGTTGCAGAAAGAGAGAGATGACTTTTAATTCGACAAGTTCAGAGAGATTTCTTAGTTTGACGCACACAGCAGGGGGTCTTTGAGCGCCTGGCAATACTTCAGCATTCTGAGCTTTGAAAGACTTTCCCTGCAGCTGAAATTGTATCAAAAGCCAATGATAATATTCCCTGCAAGGTAAAGCACCCTATTGAAGATTTCTAGAGCTGTTTATTTATTCATCACAGTTTTTCCCCCCTTTTAGGACATATCCGGCATATAGGTAATAATTCACATGAATGATATTAAAATGCAAATAAATAAAAGAATCTCTCATTAATCTTTTGCCGTGTTACATCTCTGTACTGGATGCATGTTTTTAAAAATACTGCCATCCATCCTTCTACCACTAGTACATGTATCTTCACTGCAAATGTCTCTTCTTGTAATTTTAATAAAATCATCATTTCTGTCTCCCCTCTACCTTCTGCAATGTGCAAAAAATGTTTATGGTCATTCTTTTCCAGAAGGGACATTCAATTTGCAGAGGAGGGTTTTGTTTTCTTTTTTTTAATCTCCTTTGTGATGTAACTATTAGATATCAGCCTTTATAGCCTAGGTTAAAGCTTTATTTATACCCCAAAGTTAAAACATTTAAACATATTTCTGGATTAGCGCTTGAGGAAAAAATAACAATAGACATGCTTTTTTGCTTGGTTTTGTTTGGCAGAGCTGGGAATGTGATATTGCGACAATTTTTCCCTAGTGTAATGTCATTGTCGGTTATCACAGTGCAGAATCAGCCAGCTCAGTGAAGACAAAAAGTGTTGCTCTTCCTCTTTCTGTTTCAAGCACCACTGGTATTCAAAGTGACCTTGCTTTGTAAACATTGGTGAATGACCACAAGGGGAAAGACATTCCCTGCTGATAGAGAACTTGTTTAAAAAATGGTAATAGCCTAAGGGTACTGTGTTGCTTGAAACTGCATTAGAGATATGCAACAGAAAATATATACAAAGTCTTCTTTCTCTGTTTTTGTAACCATTTCATACATCATCCAACATTTCTATTTTTAACTTAGAAACACATGCTAATGATGTCATTACAGATTAGAATATGTGTATGCATATGTATATGTATCGATTACAGATCTTTAGATTTATGGAAATGTCTCTCAGAAACAACTTGCAAGAAATATAATACTTGGAAATAGAATTGATAATGGGTATGGGTCATCAACAGTTGTGCAAATGTCTTTGAAAGGAGCAGGAGATTAGAATTTGTGGCTTGTTACACATCTACTGAATGTAGAAAAAATTGAATCAATCCTCCACATAGAATCAGAATTGTGGAAAGATTGAACTCCACCATCTGGTATCCTTGGCAGATAAGACAAAATATGTTTATTCCAATAATTTCTGCCTCATTCCAAAGCGTATTACAATCTGTGATTATTATCATTGTTTCATCAATATTTTTAAAGTTAATTGACCTGTGAAATGACAGCCTTGAATTATTTAATGTGGAACTCTATTAATTTGGAATATGAGAAAAATATTGTGGCCACTCCTCTGAGAAAGAGGCCATCGTAGTAGTGTCTGAATATCCTGTTCTATCATTTTTGAAACCATTTAATAACACATATAGATACAGAATATTTTCATTTATGTTGATATAAAATAGATACCTTTAATTCTAGTCAATTTATGTAATTTGGAATTGAATTGAGTATTTTATTTGGCCAAGTCTTATTAGAAACACAAGGAATTTGTCTCTGGTGCAGAAACTCTCAATGTACATGCAAAGCAACAGAATATCATCATCATCATCAACAATAACAACATCAACATCATCGCTATAAGAGGACAGTAAGAAGGATAATAAGAAAGATAAATAATAGGCTACAGCCGTACAATTTAGGTAAATATACACAAAGATTAGACAGCGCTGTGAGAATTAGATGTTCAGTAGAATGATGGCCTGAGGGGGAAAAACTGTATCTGTGTCTAGTTGTTTTAGCCTGCAATGCCCTGTAGCATCATCCCAAGGGCAGAAGTTAAAACAGTTTATATCCAGGATGTGAGAGGTCTGCAGATATCTTCTCAGTCCTCCTTCTACCCATGCAATATACAGGTGTTCTATGGAAGGCAGACTGGTTGCAACTATTCTTTCTGCAGTCTAAACTACCGTATATGTTGGATTCTGTATCTGTCCTAATTGGTTGCTGTTCCAAACTAGACAGTTGTAGAGGTACATATAATTCCTCTGTAAAACTGTAAAACCTTAGTGGTCTTCTAGTCCAACCCCCTATCCATTTGAGACAGGTAACTTTTCTTAAAAACCTCCAGTAATGAAGCAACTAGAACTTTTGAAGACAAACTGTTCCACTGGTTAATTGTTGTTACTGTTAGGAAGTTTCTCCTTAATTCCAGGTTGCCTATCTCCTTGATCAGTTTCCCTCCATAGTTCTTGTCTTGCCTTCTGGTGCTTTGGAAAATAAATTGACCCTTTTTTCTTTGTGGCAGCCCCTCAAATACTGGAATTCTGCTATCATGTCATCCCTAGTTCTTCTTTCCTCTAGACTAGCCATGCCCAATTTCTGCAGCTATTCTTCATACGTTTTTGTTTCCAGGCCTTTAATCATTTTAGTTGTACTTCTTTGCACTTTTTACATTTTTTTTGTAATGCAGTGACCAAAACTGGATGCAATATTCCAGGTATGATCTGACTAAGGATTTATAAAGCAGTAGCAATATTTCATGTGTCTCTGCTTATACAACCAAGGATTGTATTAAGTTTTTTGTCTGCTACTGCAAATTGCTGGCTCATGATTGCCCACTAGGACTACAAGGTTCCTCTCACACTTACTGTTTTTGAGGCAGGTTTTTCATAATCTGTACTTGTACCTTTGGTTTTTCCTGCCTAGATGTAAAACCTTGCTTTTCTCCACTTTAAATTTCATGTTGTTGGATAGGGCCCTTTGTTCAAGTCTGTCAAGGTCTTTTGGGATCCTGAACTTATCTTCTGGTGTGTTGGCTATTCATGCCAGCTTAGTGTCACCTACAAATTTGATGAGTACCCTTTCTATTCCCTCATCTAAGTCATTTATGAAGATATTGAAGAATACTGGGACTAAGATGGAACCTCGTGGTAACCCATTGCTTACTTTCTCCATGTAGATGTAATACCGTTAAAAATTACTCAGTCAGTATGGTTTAAGAGCCAGTTGCAAATCCATTTGGTGCTAATGCTATCTATCCCACATTTTTCTAGTTTACCAAGTTGTGGTCTACTTTGTCAAATGCCTTGCTAAAGTCCAAGTATACTATGTTCACAGCATTTCTCTGGTCTACTAATTTTTGTCGAATAATGAAATAAAATTGCATTGGCATGATAAGTTTTTAAGAAACCTGTGCTGGTTTCCAGTTATAACTTTATTTGTTTCTAGATGTTCACAGATCTGTTCTTTTATTAATTTTTTCAGTATCTTCTCAGGTATTGATGTCAGCCTGATTCCTTTTTTGAAGATGGGAATTACATCAGTTCCTTTCCAATCCTTTGGTGCTCCAGGATTTTTGAATGATATGGTACAATGGTTCTGGGGTAACATCTGCCAGCTCCTTCAGAACTCTGGGATGTCATCTGTAGGTCCAGTGACTTATATTCATCAAGATAAGACAGGAGTTCTCTTACCATTTTCTTGCTTATTTTAGTTTTATTTCTAGTCTGTGTTTTACAGTTATGGTTTTGGTAGGTTGGGCTATAGTTTCTTTTTGCATGAAGACTGATGTGAAGACTGAGTTAAGTAGCTCTGCTTTCTCTCTACTACCTGTTACTTCCTTGCTGTCTTCTCTCTTTAGGGGACTGATTTTTTTGTTATTTATATGTTGAAAGAAACTTTTTTTAAAAAATTCTTTGGTTTTTGTTGCAAGTCTTTGTTCATTCTGGGCCTTTGCTTTCCTGACTTCATCTTTGTATGTTCTGGCTATCGGCTGATATTCTGGGTTAGTCATATGTCCCTCTTTCTATTTTTTGTGCTTGTCCTTTTTGCCTTTCAGTTTATCAGAGAGAACTTTGTGCAACCATGCTGGTTTCTTCTTGGATTTCTTTATTTTCTTTTTCAGTGGTATTGTGTTGGACTGAACTTTTATGATCATATTTTTCAGTGTTTCCTGTGCTTCTTGACTTGTTTTCCCCTTTAGGATTTTCATTCATGGAGTTTTTCTTAAGGTCTCTCTGAGTTTTGTTAAAATCAGGTCTTTTAAAGTTTAAGACACTGGCTGGATTATATTCTATCCCTTGTGTTTGAATTATATTGAATTCCAATATGACGTGGTCACTCTCGCCCAAGTTTACAGTGACTTCAACTCCCTCAATCACTTCTCTATTAATAAGAATTAGATCCAATATAACTTTTCGTCTAATTCACTCTTCTATCTTTTGGATGACAAAGTTGTCAGCTAAGTTGGTTAGGAATCTGTTTGATTTCCCACTTGCTGCAGAATTTGTCTCTCAGTTGATATCAGAGTAGTTAAAATTTCCCATTATTACTGTGGTATGTTTCCTACATACATTTGTTAATTGATTAGCAAAGAGTTCATCTATTTCTTTTGCTGGTTGGGTGGCTTGTTGTTTATGCTTATAGCAATGTTATTCTCTTTTCCTTTTATATTGACCCATATAGATTCTAGAAGGTTTTCATCCTTGGTTTTGTGCATTTCTGTAGAGATGTAGTGATCTTTTATATATAATGCAAGTCCACCTTCTCTTTTGTTAGGTCTGTTTCTTTTGAATAGTTTGTATCCTTCCATTAGTACATTCCAGTCATGAATTTCATCCCACCAGGTTTCAGTAATGGCAACTATATCACTTCTGCCTTCATGTACTAATACTTCAAGTTTATCTTGTTTGTTTCCTAAGCTTTGAGTGTTAGTGTGTAGGCATTTGAATCTTTTATGGGTTTGGGGTATGTTTCTTATATCTCCAACCTTCCCATCACTCTCTACTTCGCTATGTTTTCCTTTTTTTAATGTAATTTAATTTTTAAATTTCTTCTTTCTGTTTACTTCCTACCTCCTTATATGATTGGTTAACTTGCTTGACATGAAAATTGGCCCTCCTCCCTGCTCAATTTTAATTTAAAACCTTTTTTGATAAGACAAGCCAGCCATTTTCTGAATATATTCTTTCCAGTTCTTGTGCAGTGCAGTTTATCCCTTGCCAGTAACTCTTCATGTAGGTAATGCAGACCATGGTTTAGGAAGCCAAAGTTCTGTTGACAACACCAGTTTTTTTAAAAAGTCATTTGTTTCTACTTATCCTTTGCTCCCTCATTGGATGTTGAACTTTTGTTGCAAATATAGATGAAAACACAACTTGTGCTCCTAATTCTTTAACTTTCTTCCCTAGCTGTTCGTAATCTCTTGTTATTGTTTTCAGATTCATTGTTATGTATTGGTACCCACAGATCTGTGGTGACTTTCAGGTGGACCAGCACTAATTACTCAAAGATATTCATGGCTACATATATCAGAGCAACCGGCCTATAGTCTTCAGTTCCCTGGTGGAAGATTTCTTAGGAATCAAAATGATATTGAATTTTCCCAGTGTACTGCTTTCAATATTTAATAACAGTGCATATTTAAATCACATATATGCAAAATAATTCTAACAATCAACAAGATAATTTCTTCATATATTTCTTCTATGTGTCACATACCTATGATTTCATTTTTTATCATTTCTGTCCCCATACACATAAATACAACTGAATTAACTAGGTAACTGATGAAATTATTAAAAATGATCACTCTCCTCATGCACATATAGGTTTTTAAAAAGTAGTTTTAATACATTTTTTTTCAAAACAAGTACAAGAGTATTGATGAAAGCCTATAAATGTAATAAACAAATGTATTATGTCTAAGGTATAATTTAGCTCTCAGACTTCATCTACCTAGTGCCACCAAGATGCATTGCATTTGACAAATGAAGGCAAATATATGTATCTCAGAATAATGTTGCAAGACCAGGACACCAGAGATTTATTCTTCTGAGCGTTTGGATTCATGCTGGAGCCCATCTTTAGGAAACTTCTTTTTACTGGAATACGTGCTTTAGGTTATAGGTCCTTTAAGTCCTTCCTATTGGCTGATTGGTGTGTTGATGGCTGGCAACTGTAACCAAGGGCTTGGCAGCACAAGGAAACAACAGGCAATCACCAGCCATCAACACACCAATCAACCAATAGGAAGACATCACATAAATATGACTCGCAGAATAACCCAAAGCATCTATTCCAATAGAGAGAAGTTCCCTGAAGATGGGCTCCAAAGATGGAGCTCAGAAGAGTAAATGTCTGGTCATGGTGACCAACCCAGATTCAATCTTGCAGCATTGCACTTGATTTCCCAAGTAACATGGCATGTGAATAGGTACACATTAGATTAGATTAGAAGATAACAGATACACTATTACCTATTCACATGCCATGTTACTTGGAAATCAATGAGGAAGAATGAGATTAATGATTGCTTATGAGTCTGTGTGAATTCAATTGGGCATGGTTTTTTTTTTAAATGTGGCAATACACAACAAAGAAAATCAGAGCAAAATTATTAGGGTAAAATATTAACCTAGCAGTAGTTCTCTGCAGTAAAATACAACTATTATAATGATGGATAATAACGAAATTATGCAAAATACTAGTCTGTGAAGTAAAAATACACATTACCTAAAACAAAGCAACTAAAGCAATTACAGATCTGCATATTAAGATGTTAAAAAAGAAATAAGTCAAAAATAATTAAGCCTGAAGCAGTAACATTTTATTTTCATCATAGCCAAACAAAATTTGGCTAATGTATAAAGTAATGGTGGGTTTCCTAGCTTCAAAGAGAAAATTCACCTACAAATTATCTGA
The DNA here is from genome assembly GCA_036250565.1 of Sibynophis collaris. Taxonomy (NCBI): domain Eukaryota; kingdom Metazoa; phylum Chordata; class Lepidosauria; order Squamata; family Sibynophiidae; genus Sibynophis; species Sibynophis collaris. Next base: position 216,824 of record JANHFK010006423.1, read on the forward strand.
CTTTCTGGAAATGTGTTTTTAGAAGCAGAATATAAATAGACCTAATATCTCTGTAAAATTTACAGTGTTATAATACATGCAATATGTTTTCAATATCTGTCACCACAGGCAGATGCGCTCAATTAATAGGATCTGCCTTGCAGCAGATGGCTTTAAAAATGCAGTCCTGATCTTGTGGAAAGTTAGATTCTCTAACTGTTTGGCTAGTTTTGAAAAACCCTTGTTTATCCAATTTCTGTCAAGTAGACACAACTTGTTTTTTTTTTTTTAAATAAGTTTTATTTTATTTTTTCAACACAAAACATAAACCATAAAAATCTCTTTTGCAAATACGTAAATACATGAATGCCTGGGTATGTTACATATTCAACAATATTATTCATATTGACTTAACACATTATCCATTTCAAAATATCATATACAGAACACGAAGAGAAAATGAACATAATATATTCTTATCTATTAATTTTTCATATTTTTCAAAGAAAAATGGTGGTGGTGATATACTTTTGAACCTCTTGTGCAGTGTTGGACTATTGGGTACCTCTCATGCAGCCATTGACAACAGTAGATGGCCCAATTATTTTAAGTTGTAACCAGCATCTTTGGTTCTTATGGTCTTTTGTTGCATAAGCATCCAGGATGATCAGCTGGTGATGAACTACTAACAGGGAATTTTTGTATACAGTATTGTTGAACGCTATGACACCATCACTCCCTAAATTTGGAAACATGACACTTCTTCAGCTGACAGAGAGGCAGATGTGTGAGAGAGTATGTGTGTGAGAGTGATGGGGTGGATGCAAAAAAATCAACATTAGTTTTAGAAGAGACAACAGTGGAAACATTAAAGTTGTGCATTTCACAGTAGGAAAGAGAACTAAATCAATTTATCACCTATGGCACTTAATGTCATGAAAAGAAATGGTGCCATAAATTTGGCTATCTGGATTGCCACATCGTTCTCTGCATAGCATCATGTTAACCAAATGTGTTGTTTTCATGGGTTAGAAAGCTAATAGTCTCAATTGGATGATTGTTCAATGCCTAGACAATGGCTTCTGCGGCTTTCCAGTTTTCTTTAGTGAAGAGCCCAGCAATCCACAGTGGTGCCTGTTGATAAGAGTTACTTTGTTGTATCTATCTCCAAACACTTTGGTTCCTTATGTGAGTAGGCATTTCCCCCATCACAGCCAAGCATAGTTAACAGGACTGGAAGATCATGAGCTAAGAAAATTCGCCACGTTTGGTATGCCCCTGGTCACAAGGCACAATTAAAAAAAAAATCAACAGGTCATTCATGACCAAGTCACTGAAGCTCTGCCTGTTTTATGTGTAAGGTATTTTAATTGTTAAGAGCTTCCATCTTGACTTTTTTGACCATGCAGTACTTTGCAGCTGCCTCTGGTTAGTCAATTCTATCTATCCTACCTGACCTGTGATGTACAGGCTTCTCTGAATATTCGGTTCACATGTAGATCCTGGTTCTACAGGACATAGAGGTGCAACTTTCTAAACATTCACAGAGGTTACCCTGTTTTGGATTACATTACAAATTTATTTGCTACACTCCTGGTGATCCTGTGCAAAGGGCATCTTAGGATCCACACCAGTTCACACCTTTTCTTTTTTGGAAAAGAAGACCTGGCAAACAAATAGAATAGAATAGAATAGAATAGAATAGAA
>JANHFK010006432.1:0-10166 GCA_036250565.1 Sibynophis collaris
ATCCGGAAGGCCACAGGCAGCCAGTGCAGCTCGCGCAGGAGAGGTGTTACATGGGAGCTTCTAGGAGCTCCCAAAATTTTGCCTGTCTTCAACACACCACATTGCCAATTGTATCAATCATATAAGCCACAGCCACCTGTATTTACCATAGGTCATCCTTATTTGTTAATATGAGTTCTGATGGATTTTGTCTAGTTTGCATTTAAATACGTTGTTGAGCTTTTTTGTAATGTCCCTGTTTTGCATTTTGTAAGAATTCAGTTCCATTGTCTGCCTCTCCAGAACTATAAATTCACAAATAATGGATAAATGGCACTCAGATTCCAATGTACATATAGATAAATGCATGCTTGACTTAAAACTTGAATACTGTTTCCATCTCTTCCATTACCACCTAGCCAAATGTAGTCTATATTGCTCAATGTGTTTTGAGTTGTAGCTAGTCTAGAATAAATACAACCAAATGTATGCCTAGTGAGATTAAACAGTCTGTAAAATAGACCTAATTAATTAAATTGGCCAGAAGTTATTTCAACGCCTTAGCAATATGGAATAGGAAAATATTTTTGGTTCATTTATTTCATTTTTGGACTGTGCCTCTTTATATGAGAATAAGCATTAAAGAGTACAACCATTACAATCTCGCAGACATCTCTAAGCTTCGTTTTGAAAAACCTTAAAACCAATGCGCTATCATCTAGATGACACAGAAGAAGTTCTTCAGATGATAATAATAAACCACATTCTTGGATTTGCCTATATGCTTCCTGAATCTAAGCATTTAAACATAACACATAAAAGTAATTCTATCACTGCAACCAGTGATGTATAAACCTGTTAACTGATGATGTGCACTACATGCTAAGCCATATTTTTGGGGGGATTTAATATGGCTGACACCAGATCATGGACAAGATCACAAAACTGTACACTTGAAAGTTATTTTAAGGCCTCTGAAGACTGTAATTAACAACTTCATTAATAGTAAATCTTATTACTAGCAACCAGGGGAATGGAAAGGGCTTCAGAACCCTTTAATCATGATTCTTATAGCTAATAGAACTTAGAATAACTTTATTGTCATTTTGAATGTACACTAATAGGCATACATTAAAATGAAATTTCGTTGCATGCAGCTCTCAAACTTCCAATATACACTACATAAACATGACTAAATAACTAAATAAATATGCATATAGTCACATATATTATATGACACAGAGAAACAACATGGTCTAATCCAGATGTATTACATGTACATGGTGAGAAAAACTAATCTTGTGAGTTTACCAGATGGATGGCACAGGGAACAAAGCTGTTACAGAATCTGGTAGTCCTGCTAGAAATACTTCGAAACCTCCTCCCAGAGGGGAGCTGCAGAAACAGACCGTGAAGTGGGTGTGTGGGGTCTCTAACAATGTTTTGAGCTCTAAACACATAGCGTTTATAAGCAATATCCTGAATAACAGGAAGCGAGCTTCCTATAATCTTCTCGGCTGTCCTTACCACTCTCTGTATGGACTTTCTACCTGAGGTACTGCTGCCACCAAACCAAAAAGTGATGCAATTTGTTAAAACACTCTCAATCATGCCTCTGTAAAAAGTGGCTAGGACAGAAGAAAGATGTGCTCTCCTCATCTGCTGCAGGAAATGCAGACACTGGTTTGCACGTTTCACTAAGTATGACGTGTGGAGAAACCAATTCAGATTGTTAGTTATCTGCACCCCCAGATGTAAAATAGACTTACTCATACCTGCAAACACACTTTAAACATCCGCTTTTCAAAAATACAGGGAATCCTTAACTTACAAGCATTTCTTGGTCTTTAGTGACCAACGCAGCATGTCCACAGTAAAATGATCCAAATTTGGGCTCTTGACAAACCAGCATTTATTTCAGACTATTGCAAGTGGTCCAGGGACATGGGATCACCACTTGCAAACTTTGCAGCTGACTTCTCACAAGCAAAGTTAGTTGGGAAGCTAGATTCACTTAACATGATTCAATTAAAAACTATAGGGATTCACTTAACAACCATGGCAAAAAAAGCTTGAAAATCAGGCAGGACTCACTTAACAACTACCTTGCTTAGCAATATAAATTCTGGTCATAATTTGAGGACTATCTGTACTCACTTTGAGAAACATTTTATTTACCACTGCTAGCTTACCAACAATTGCCTAATTTTACACTGCAGGTTTTAAGCTAAGCAGTAAACTGTTGTGATAATGCAATATACTTTTCATTGGTGACACTTCTGAAAAGTATATTTTCTTCTTATAATAATTTCTTAAGAAATTATTCTTATTTCTTTGTGTTGGTATCCATGCATTACATCTCTTCATAGCAATGCAGGAATTTAACAAGTGGCATCGTTTTCCCAGCTGTGCCTTTCTCAAACCTCATACTGTCAGTTTTTCATCTTTTTTCAGAGACACCTGCCTGGACCCTGAGCCCTGGTCCATATACATTAACTGCACCAGCTTCATTTGTCAGTTGCATACTGTAGGCCTGTCTGCCCTCCGAGCTGGTTTTCATTAGAGGTCCCTGACATTTGTTTTCTGATGTTCCTCTGTTCTATTCTTCTCTGCTCTTTGAAGTGCTTTTGTGTTAGAAAAAACCCTAGCACAATATAAATAAAATGATGACACTCATTATTAGCATGAAAAAGACATTCTGTTCCAATTATGTTTATGTTCTCCCTCTCCGCTTCAACTCCTTCGTTTGAAACAATAAGGATTACGAATAAATAAACAAGGAGAGAAGTGGAAAATTAAGGGCTTGAAAACCAAAGTGGAAGATTTGAAATATGTATATGTGCGTATATGTATATATATGTTTGTACAGATATATACACACACACACATAATACATATACATATATACGTAGGCACACATATATACATATCTATACACACACACACCCTATATACAGTATATATATATATACACACCTATATATATTCATATATATACACACATATTCATATATATACATACTTATACACACACCCTGTTTCCCTGAAAATAAACCCTATCCCAAAAATAAGCCCAAGCATCTTTTATACATGTGAGCCTAATAATAAGCCCTACCCGCAAAAAATAAGCCCTACTTAAGAGCCTGCACAGCTGGCCACCCGCCCATTTTGTCTGGTTTCTCGCAGTGTCACGGCAACGAGGTTAGATGGGGGGGGGGTGAAGCTGCCCCACTTGCTCTACATTGGCTTACCTCAGGGCCCCGCAGCCAGACTATCCATGCCCTGATACCTGCCTTGTGGTGGTAGCACCAGCAGCCATATGCAGCATGGGTTTATGCGTTGGGGGGGGCACTGCGAGGTGAGCCAGGTGTCGGGTTGTGGGGGGCCTGGCTGCGGGAGCCCTGAGATAATCCAGTGCAGGTTGTGTGGGGCAGCTTCACTCCCCCTGCCTCGCGGAGGTGGCGGCACTGGTATGCCTCCTGCCCCACTACTAGCAAGCAGAAGAAGTGGGCCTCCTGTACATGTGTATACATACACACAATTATACAAATACATATACAAAGAGAGAGCGAGAGATGATATGTATTATGCATAGTCAGGTGAATATTATTATGCATGGATGATTACAACTACTTTTTTGCTAGCCCATAAAACAGTTCTATCAAATGAAAAGGTCTTTGCTCAGATGTATCCATTTCACAGATTTTCACATGAGGAAATGTGTAAACTGCCAAAATAATTAATTAATAGTGATTTAAACAGAGGCTGTTTGACATCTGCTTCCAGCAACTGTGGAATCAAATTGAAGCAAGTTATGACCAATACCGCTCACAAACTCATTTGCAGACATTCCTGCTTTACAGCAGATTGTTATGTACATTTGATATGCTCTGAAAGTACACATTTAATATACAATTAGGTCCAAGAAATGGCTAGATGGCTAATCTAAAATTACATCAATGAAAAATATTTCTGAACCAAAATTAGACATTTTATACAGTAGGTGGTTTTCAGCCTGTCTGCAATTAAGGTAACAGTAGTTTTATCTAGAGGAAAAATATGTCAGTTTTCTTTTCTTTTCTTTTCTGGACTATTATTTCCTTGTTAAGCCAGCTTCACCTATGCTGAAATTCCCTCTTTGTGCAATATATAAATAAAACAGAATCCTGTTCTTTTTTGTTTTTGACTACCTCGATAGCAAGGATCAAAGTACTTTATAATTAGAAAAATAGGGAGGGAGGGAGGAAGGAAGGACTGATTTAAGATGAAGACACAGGTCATATGATTTGTATGCAACCTGTCAGAAATACAGGTTTTGGATCTCTCTTAAAACAAATCCCAGGAAAAAAATGACACAAAAATTGATGGCTGAATAATTCTTTTATTATTCATTTGATTGATTGATTGATTGATTGAAAGACTCGCATACTACAGGCAGTTCTCTACTTACAATCCCAATTGACCCCAAAATTTCTGTTATTAAGTGAGACATTTGTTAAGTGACTTTTGTCCCATTTTACAACCTTTCCTGCCAGAGTTGTTAAGTGAATCACTGTAGTTGATAATTTAGTAACCTGGTCGTTAAGTGAATCTGGCTCCCTCATTGACTTTGCTTGTCAGAAGGTAGCAAAAGGGGATCACGTGACCGTGGGAAAGAGCAACGGTCATAAGTATGAACCAATTGGCAAACATCTGAATTTTGATCATATGATCATGAGGATGCTACAAAGATCGTAACTGTGAAAAATGATCATAAATCACTTTTTTCAGTGCTGTTGTGACTGGTGAATGGTCACTAAATGAACTGTGGTAAGTCAGAGAGTACATGTACTCAAAACTAAAGATTCCCAGAGAAATTGAGTATTTTAAAATTGGAATAACTGTTTATTAAAGGATGGGGGGGGGTGGGGGGCGGAAATGGTAAAACAAAGCATTTACAACTGGAAACACTGAGAAAGAAAACCAAATTATAAAGCTCCATTACCATAGACAAGTTATTAATAATATATGTTAACAAAATGCTTATGTGTACAGAAAATCCTTGGGTGCTGGAAAGATAACAAAGAAGTCATCAAGCTTCCCACCATGCAGAGGAAGAAGCAGTTCAAAGCTGGGACCACCATTAAGAAGTCCCGTTCCTGGGCAGCATCCCACCATGCTTCTTTGTGGGAGGCATTCTGAGCAGACCCACTGATGTTGATGTGAGGGTTTGAGTAAGGACACTGTGAAAAAGACATTATTTGAAATACAGAACTATTGTTCCAAACTGCGGAGGGCATTATTAGTTAAAACCAGTCGCATGAACTGGGATCATAAATCAACAGGGAGAACATGAAGATCATGTCGGCTGGCACGGAATTAGGCATAACTAGGCTCGATCCTGTCAGTATTTCTCCTGCTACAATTTCGAGCAGGTAAAGCATCCAGTCCTTCAGGGAGAGCTCCACATGCAATGCAATGCTATAATCCAGGCAGAAAGTTGGTTGTGAGGATGTGATTTATTGAAGCAAGGTTAATTGAAGGACCGTCTCACCCCACTGGGATTGGCCCATACCACTTGTGCCGGCAGAGGAAGTAGGCTGCTGGTCGTGTCAGTCCAATTATTCCACCTGGTGGGGTCCAGGAGGAGGGCCTTCTCTCAGCGATGAAATCCCCCCCAGTTCTATCCGGCTCCCTGAACCGATAGCACTGGCAGCGGGAGGTTCTGCCCACCCACCGGGATGTCATTGCGTCCCATTTTTTAACCATCTGCGCATGCGCAGAAGGTTCTGGGCACGTGCAGAAGAGGCATGCAAGCGCATAGCACGTGCGCGCTCCCGTGCAGGACTGCACCTGAACCAGTAGTGAAGGTAAGTAGATTTCACCGCTGCCTTCTCTGCTGTTGTTCCTGCCTTCTGAAACATCCTCCCCACAATGTGAGGTTGGCCTCAATCCTCCTATCTTTTTTTTTTAAGGGCCTAGAGATGTGGCTCTTTCAGTCGTCTTGGAGCCCCAGTCAGGGAACAGTGCAATGGAGTTGGTTGATTGAGTAATAATAGATCCCACCTCCCTCCCCTCCATTCCACCCCCACCTTCCCCGTGTGTGGTTGATTTTAATTTCTGATTTTAACTTTTTCTGTTTTAACTGTAGAAGTAACTATAAGCAGCCCAGGGTTACCTCATGGTAAGATGGGCAGCCAATACATTTTATAAATAAATAAATAAATACATCACTACCCAAACTGGAACATAGATGACATCTAGTAAAATATATATTTTCAGATACCCTCGGGTTGTTTAATTGATTCTTCAGCTACACTGCAAAAACTCTTTCAGAACAAGTTGAAATGCCACTCTCTGGACAGACAACCAACCCATTAAGAACACTTCTTTCTTGTCCAGCTGGAGACTCAATTTATTGACTGCCATTATTATAAGCAGATTCACTATCATGAACAGGCATTGAATGATTAAACACTTCCACTGCTTCACTTAGATCTGATCAAAACCTGCCCACGAATGGCAATATACTCTCAATCTCCAGATGGTCTTCTTTAGCATTTTATGTAGCTGTACAGTGGATAATGTAGAAAAATGAAAGATACCATGAGATGGATGAGATGGGTAAGAAATCCCGCAACATTACCTTTTAAAAATCAGTCTTCCAAGTATGACTGGAACCACTGTAAAATTCTGAAAGATTTTCCAAAAAGTAAACCAGATCGGGATTAAAAAGTCTAGGAACTCAATGTAATGAAACGTTTTCCAGAAAGAACAGAAAATAACGATTTACTTGGACTCATGGTCTGCCTCAATCAGCATAAGAAATCTACATCTGTTCAGTTTGTTTCATTATTAAGCAATAAAAAGTTTGAACAAAAGAACTGTCTTGTGCTAACTAGACCACAGACACTTTTGATTAAAAGAAAGAACCCATTACCAGAATGATACTGGTTGTAACCTACAGCTAACACTTGAATCCACTCAAACATAAGTTGTAGCTTGTAATGGACAATGATACTGCATTTTCTCAGAGACTGGGTGGGAGAATCTTACAGTAGTGGCCAAAATTGTGGAAACCTTCGGGGAAAAGTGTATTTTCTAAAACTAGCTAATAACACCACTTTTTGGGGGGAGTAGTACCAAAAAATTATAAATTAATGGAAAGATAATTTAATCAAGAATGTAATGCAATAACCTTTATGAAGGATTTGCTATTAGAATAGCAGTTACAGTATAAAGAAGAAAAAGTGAAACACGTAGAAAAAATGAGATATACAAAAATTATCAACATGTCAGTTAATACTTAGTTGGGTAACCTTTAGCATGAATTACATGTGTCTTCCCATGGAGTGAACCAAGTCTTTGAGTTCTGCAGCTGTTATAATGTGAAACCAAGATTGAATGATTGCTTCTAATAACTGGGTTTATTGCTGGTCGCTTCTGACTAACAAGTTTCTTTCGTTGGCTCCGTAGATTTTCAATGGAGTTAAAGTCTGGGATATTCCCAGGCTATTCCAGCAGTGGAATATGATTATCTTGAAACTCAAGATGGTGTTATTAGCCATCAAACCTCAAAAATACACTTTTCCCAAAAGGTTCCCACGATTTTGGCCACTACTGTATGTTTACAAGGGTTCTTTTAACCCATGCCTGGAAAACACTTGATGTTACAATCATTTCATGAAGAGAGGCATTGGTTTTCACTGACTCACCACCAAATGGTCTTCCATTTCAGAATTTGCTTGTTTCTGGTTATTTGGTTTTAGCTCCTTATTCTCTTCAGGGAGATTCTCTTCCCTCTCTTGCTCTGCTTCTTCAAATTCATCTTCTCCCTGATTGTTGGGATCATCAGCTGGGTTGATATCATCCATGACTGTCTTCTGCATTTACAAGATGAAGTGAAAAGAAAAATAACACAACAGCATTATATATTTCACTATTATATTACCACCGCCATTTAGGTTTAATATTATGAACTAACTAGCACCTTCTGGATATACCTTAGCAATACAGAAATACATTCTATATTTATATCCTTTCAGCATAAGACCTGTATAATATGTTTAATGTAGAAATTTCTATTCTGTTTTTTCTTTCATTAGAAGAAAAATACAACATGTCAGCAGCATAAATGCACAGATGAAGGCAGTATGAAATATGTTGATAAATTCTTTTTTAAAAAAACAAGTAAACAAGCAGAACAGAAAGTAAATTCAGATACAAATTCCTTTTTTAGAAATAAGGTGCATTATTCATTTTATTCTTTGGATAATAAGAGCATGGTAAATATTTTTTTAAAAAAAGGGTGCTCTCCAAATATTTTTGATAAAATTTCTGTTTGGAGATAGTGAGTAATATAGTCCACATTCCCCTCAGCAATCTTGTGCATGACCACAAGCAAGATTTAGGATGATGGATGGACTCTATAGTATGGCAGCCACAAACCTCTCACCCAGTTGGTATTTTGTGGCATGCATATACAGTAACTAACTTGTTTTTTAAAAATGCTATAACATCCTTGGAAAGCAGGTAATACTAAAACAATGATAAGGCTCATACATTGGCATAAACCATGTGTTTAATGTTTGATTTTGATTTTGCAGAATGCAAGAATCTAGCCATTATGATTCTAAAGTATGATTTCTAGTTTATAGACATGATGTTTGAAAGACTGTCCCAAAATCACTCAATGGGCTTTATGATCAAATATAGGTTGATCATGGAAAACCAGAAAATGGTCTGTTTGATATAGTCTCTGTTTGTTGTTTGAACTCAGTAATTATGTCATGTAAACAAAATTGTGGCTTTGCTTGATGTGTAAATCTCATCCATAGACTTGAAGGTCAAGTCCACTCAATGCGTAATTTATTTTGCCATTACAGCAACTCATTTTGCCAGTTTGAGTCTTGTCTTGTCATCTTGCAAATTGGTCTTCATGAGCACTATAACTATAACAACAGAAGATTTGGTAAGTCCATAATGCATTAGAGTCATCTGGATTCATCTCATCTCAATATAGAATTTCATCCTGTAAGCTAATATAGTGTAAGCTTGATCTTGGAAGTTATTATAACTACTGAACTATAAACATGCATTCCAGGATGAAATCTCGTGCTTGACAGAATAACAGAATTGGAAGGGACCTTGGAGGTCTTCTAGTCCAACCCCGTTCAAGCAGGAGACCCTCTACCATTTCAGACAGGTGGCTGTCCAGTCTTTTAGCCAAGACACAGTTAAAACTTTTTTTCCTGGCAAGTATAAATCTCTGGCTAGCCAAATGCTCATCATAGAAGGGAATTTATATATAAAAAATAGAATAACGAAGCACCGAGATTGATGTGAGGTCTTGAGTCACCACACCTTGTTTTGCTGAAGTGCCTTGAAGGAATGAGCCAACTAATGCTAGAGCCAAACCCAACTTAAAAGCACCCATAACACCCACAATACAAGCACACACACAATGTCCACACCTCAACTCCAAGCCCAGAGGAAAAGCCTCTCCCTGTGGCTTCAGCCCAGGAGTTTGCTCAGAAATGTTTACACCTGTCATAAGTGTGATAAGGCCTGGGTGTGTGATTAAAATGCACTCTCTCGAGCACCTATGGAATCACAAAAGAAAATTTTAGGTTGTGTGTGTTGTTAAAAATAAAAAAACTTTTTTTCAAAAATAAAATAATAAAATAAAATAAAATGCACTGTCTCATATATTCGAGCATTTTATGCGGCGTTTCTCTCCACGGTTCTGAAGACAGAATCTCAAAATAGAAGCGCTTTCTCTTTATTGCGAATATGGAAATTTGGAGTTCTCTAGGAGACGGCTCATAAAAAGACTAAAGCAGCTTCAATTAAACGCCGTTTTAATCGATCAATTGCATCATTCAAAGCCATGGGTTTTTTTTTATTTTAATTTTTTTAAAGTAAGCCGCAACGGCTGGCCTCATTACAGTACAAACTTCCGTGACCAGCCATAACAGTTTGTGGCACTAAGTCACCCAATGCACTACTAGCCATCTTGTGACTTGGTGCAACGCATAAGACTAGTCCATTAGTGACTGCACCACTTCTTCAATCCGGGTGAAACAGAAGAAGTGAGACCATGCATAGAATAATAGAATAACAGAGTTGGAAGGGACCTTGGAGGTCTTCTAGTCCAACCCCCAGCTCAAGCAGGAGACTTTTATACCATTTCAGACAGGTGGCTGGTT
>JANHFK010006434.1:48740-62196 GCA_036250565.1 Sibynophis collaris
CTGCCATTTGTGTATTTGGGTGCTTGGCCTTATTTAAACATAAATGGTTATAAGTAGGTAGGGGTGGGTTCCACTTACCTTCGCTACCGGTTCACAATGGGAGCTCGCACATGGCGCTTCTGCGCATGCACAGAGCATCTCTGATGACATCTGGGCAGGTGGGCGGAGCTTTCCGCCGCTGCTACTAGCGGTTCACAAGATCCAGTCTGAACCGGTCGGAACCCACCACTGGTATAAGGTTAGGGAGACTTTAGAAATAAGTTGGCATATACAATATTAGGGCAAAGTATATTGTTTCAAAATAGATGGCTCTGGAAAGTTATATTTCTGTCAGCAGTGGAGAAACTAAGGCTCAGCAAATTGTAATGAACCTCCGTTCCCAAGAAATCAACCAAGAATGGTAAGAGTTGCCAATTGGTATAGTTCATCCACAATTTACCACTCCTATTTATTAGAAGTATGTAGAAGGGACCAGGAAGTTATAATTTATTTGGAGTACTCCCCCTAGTTATTTTGAAATTATAAATTTGGAGATTATCATGCAGAAGATTATCATGATGATGTCCCTGAAGAAACTCTATTTCCTTGTTGTTTTTCTCTCTCAAGACAAACTTCCTACTCTGGACAAATTTCAGTTTCAATTTCTCTCCATCTTTCATCTTTCTTGTTTTACATTCTATATCCTTATCATTTTATTATGTTTTAAACAATGAAAAACTCCTATTTTTTTCTAATAAATACGTACCATTTTGTTTCCAATACAACTTTTTTTTCCCCTTAGAAAGCAGCAATTACATATATTTTTCCTCTCTAAGTAAATATTTGTTACTCTTATTTGGAGAATTCCACACCAAAATTACTTGCATTTAAAAACTTGGGAAGGGCATATTTGATAAATTAATCTCAAAATGCAAACTGAATTAAAGTCTTGGTCATTTTTGATAGTTACATCAAACATGATGGACATGATGACTTTGCTATTTTCTTACATTTAATCCTATGAATGGTGCTTCGGCAAAATTTACAATAAACAGAAGCAGTTAAATCAATTTTAGATTTATGGAAGCCATTCTTTGTGGCAAACATTTCATTTAATTTAAAAGGTCAATCACTACTTATTCTGCTGAATACATTACAAGAGGCTATAGTAAAGTGAGACTTGAAAAGGCACATTGTACATGAAGGATATTTTTGTATTTGCATACCCATATCACTACACCAATACCTGTTATATACTGAAAGCAGAAGTGATAAAATCAGTACTCATGTATTATATTTAGTTGCCTTTTGTTGACCATTATAGAACAAAAACCAATATGCTCAATTAATCTGTATATATGCTGTTCTGATGGTTCTCTCTCCCCCCTTATATCATTGACAACTTGATTTTAAAATATGATAAATAAAAAATACAACAAAATACAATATATTGATTGCTCCCCATAAGTCCCAAATGCATATTTTAGAACCATATTCAATAGCAGACTTCCTAATGTTTCTGCCTACCACAAAAGAATCTAAAATAGAATTGACCTGCAACACAGTGCCCTCTGGTGCATAAAAAAAAAGCAGAAGCAAAGGAATATTAATCTTTAGAACATAAAAACAATCAACAATCCTCTTCCCAAGTGTGTATTTAAGGAGCAGCTATGATATGCATGTGAACATAGATAGCACCGAAGGCACCGAGTTTGCTCCCAGTTCTTATGAACCAAATGCTGGAAACATTCAACAATGAAACAATTCACAACAAATGAATGACCACCTGTTCAAATGACTTCAAGACTGTGAAGAAGCCAAGAAACATCAATCAATCACTTTCTTTCATAATCAACCTATTTTTTAAAAAAAGATTCTAAAGAGTTACAATACCATCAATAATTAAATTACACTTTGTTAACTGCATTTTGTATTTTATCCCATTGGTGCAGTTTTCTTACTTTCCTCTTTTCAATATAAGCAACATTTCAGAAACAAGCAGGAAATCTGTAACACTTATTTCTAATATGTACCAACATTTTCAATGTGCAAACTCTCATCCTCCCAGCCTGGAGGAATGACATTAGTAATGTTCACATTTTGTGAGTATGTATCATTATGCCTAAAATTTCCTTATTCTTTTCCGTCCCCCAAATCCATGCTTTAACAGGTGATGTGTAAAAGACTAGCATATAACAAGTGATCTTTACCTATAATACATTCTAAAACAAGAAGCCACCCCCTTTGTATCCAATTTGCAGTCAACCAATTAAGCTATACGGTGCAGACCTTCAAATCTGGGACCGACTTCTGTTTAAATTAGCAACTCCGTTATTATTGCCTTACTTATATGAAATTAAATTGGAAGCTATTTAAGCACTGAATACATTTTCTTGATGCTATTAATAAATTACCACACAATAGTTTAGAGTATCATATAGGATAATCGCTGCATCATACTCCACGTCTTTGGGGTGAACTTTAGATAGAAGATGATAGGAGTACTAATCTTACATATTTCAAAGAAACCATGCTGACAGATAATTCTGAAGGTTCTTAATAAGCTTTGGTAACTCTGAAAGCAAAGAAACTATCCTATTTCTCCCAAAATAAGACATCCCCTGATAATAAGCCCAATTGGGCTTTTGAGTGCATGGCAATAAAGCCAAGCACTTATTTCAGGGTTCAAAAAAATATAAGGCAGGGTCTTCTTTTGGGGGAAACCCGGTAGATTTGGTATTTCTGGCATAAATGCATTAATATTTTATTGCATTTTATTTCAAATTATTATTTAGCAAAGATATTGTGGAAAGTGTGTAGGGAAGTTTACATCCCTACCTTGATGTTCCAATGAGAGGATGTTTCTCTAAAGAAACTATTTTTAATGTTTTAAAAAAATTAAAAAAACAACTATTTGCAATTCAGGGAAAGATACCAACAGGAATGTGGCTAGCTCAGAAACATCGGGGAACAAGTGTGGACATGTCGTCCACTTTTGAAGTAGGATTTTTCTCTAGCATCATATATTTTCTTGAAAAATAGATACATGCAAAGTAATAAGAAATATAAATCAAAAGTAGATTAGGAATTAAAATTAACTTTTTTCAGCAATACATGAAACTCAGTCAACATTTGTGATCAACTTCAACAAGGTTTTCACTCAACCTCTTAATCTGCCATCACTCTAGTTCTCAAGAGGCCCCAGTTCTGAATAGAATCTTGGCGTAGAATTTTAGAATGACCACAGACCTACCCACCAACTTCTTATATTCATGTTTCTCCCTTTTCCTTCAAGAGGCGTTGTGCTATTTAGATATAGCTTCCCCAAAGCTTCACACTCCCGTTGTGATCCCAAATGCTCCCATACCTGTAAATCTTGTATCTTGTGCTAAATCCCTGTCGGCTTCTGTCCACAAAATCTGTGTATTCCGGGGAGCGATGGAAGGGTCCCTTATCAGAGAGAAGCCAGTCGAAGGGGCTTGTGGCATGCTGATCCGAACCAGCAGCAACCGCTAAAACCCAGCAATGAAGACTCAGGGCTATCCACTCCCATAGAGCCATCAGAGAGAACAATTCAGCACCAGCACTGCATCGCCATATCATGCTTCCGCTGGGGACTTAGAGTCTTCATTCTCTTAGCTGTCCCTTCACACCTACACAAAACACAAAGGAAAACAGATCAGCTCACTTTGATCATACTTGTCAAGCGCCCCTCCTGAAAGAAACAGTTGTCAAATGGCTAGAAACAGTACAGCATTGGTAAGGGGGAGAACCTTCCTTCTGTCTTGCCCCAGTGACTGCATCTGCATTGGTGCTTTATGCTTGTAGAGGCATAAAGAAGTGTGTGAGATAACAGTGTAAGTAAATGTCTTGAACCTGTGCAATTGTCTGCACATTTCCATTTGTATGCAAGCAGACACTGGCAGAAATGAAGTGCCAGATGGAAAGAACAATTTATTTTATTCCTTTTCTCTTTGTCTTCAGAAGACATTTGCATGGCATAACGTCCCATTTCAAATAGTGGAGATTACAGAACCCAAACATTTCCTCCAGATTCAGTACTGATACCAGATTTTCAACAATTCTATCCAAGAATGGGTTCAATATTCAAATCAGATTTTCAATGTCATTCCTCCCTCCCATCCCCTCAAAACATCACGATGATAGAACTGGGGAAACCCTTTATCAATGAACAGATTCCCTTTTCCTTCCTTTAACTTCCTACACTCCACCAAATTGGAGCTTCTCAAAAAGGACTAGGGGATTTTCTAGAATATGATTGTTCATTTTTAAGAAGAGGTGAAAGTTCCATTGAATGAATGGATATTTACTCTTACTATTTGCTATCAATTTGTAGCAATTTGTAATAGTAAAGGTGGTTATGCAGGTCTGGGCTGCTATTGCAGTAATCTAGAAGATTAGTAGTACTTATTGCCTAGAACACTACTTCTTGTAATATGGAAGACTCCTAGAAAAGTACTGTGTGGCAACAAAGTTTCTATCTCTTTATTGCCATTTAGCTGTTTTTCATTTTTTTTTCCAGCTCAGGTCTAATGATCCTATTTTTCAGCCCACTGCTTTAGGTTTTAGCTCTTGCTGAGATATGGAACATTAATTAATTTAAAGATTTTCAAAAGACAGTATTAAAAAAAATCCTTATAAAATATTATTTCAATTTATATTTCAATATAAATATAAATGGATAATGTTAGTGGAATGTTTCACCTTCAATATTGGAGTTTCACTGCCACAAATCAAGAACTGTATTAGCAGAGGATATACCTATATTAGGAATACATAATTTGATCCTCCTGAGATGTTTCAGACTTTAGTTACCATTGGATCTCATAACCTATAAGAAATTGTCCAAAACATCTGGAGGACACTAGCTTGACTATTCACAGAGTAATAATCCCAATTATGTAGTGTCTCATATATTTAGTAATTTGAAGACAATATTTTACAGAAAATATTGCTTATTCCTGCCCATAACTGTACAATTATGCACATCAAAGTATAAATATGCCATATAGATATATGTCATGAACCATTATATTGTATAAGTCAGCTGGGAAGCTTATGAGTGTTTGCTGACCTGATAACAAAGCTGAGCATCCTGCTATGTAATTTTGTAGAATTGTCCTACATAGAATACAAACAGATATAATGAAAATTGTTAAGTAGATATTGCCTTCATCACCACAAAGAAATATTACAATAGCTTACACTTCTTAATTTTCTTGTTGCCACAGTTATTACTACTAGAGTCCTTCTGTAGCACAGACCTTGAATTGTAGTGCAAATATGAGCCTCTCTTTTCTCAGAAATCTTTATATCTGTCGTCCAACATCTAACTTATAGTCAAATAACAATGCTCCCATTTCCTCAACTTTACCAATAGTTTTCATGTCATTCTTTCTCAGTGAAGAGTTTTTATTCCCGCCTTCCTTATTGTTTTTTCAAACTACTTCAATTTCCCTTTTTTCATTTTAAGTTCAGCTCAAAGGAGTTATACTATAATTTCACTTTCAGCTATTTTTGATATTTGCATAACAACTTTGATTCAGGTTTGATGCCAATTTAGCAGGTAACAAAATATATATTTTCTTTCAGTAATTTGTGTAGAAATATATAAAAGAGGATAACTGTCTATATGCTGTCTAAATCAATTGACATATGAACTTTATTTTTTTATTTTAAAAAAATAGTTTATTACAAGTATTTAAAAATATGGGAAAATGCAAAAATAAACCCACTATATAAAATACAAAAAAACACAATCTTCACACACACACACACACACACACACACACACACACACACACACACACGTGTGTCTGTGTGTGTGTGTATAAAGATAAACAATAATGAACAAACCAAAAAAGAAAAACAATCACCCGTAAGTGCAATTAAACAATTTTAAATTCAAAAGAAAGCAAGATTCACTTATTATAAAACATCATGAACCCTCTTCCAAAGAAAACATTTTGCATCATTTTATGATTAGTAAAAAATATTTTAAAAATTGATGAATTACTCAGTTGCTGAATGACATCCAGAATAATATTTAATAATCATTATTTAATAATATTTCTCAAGTCTTTCAGAATATGATAATGCACAGTGTAGTTAAAGTTGGAGAAAATATAGTTATTTTAAGTAACTTGGAGCTTTAAAATAATCCTATGCTCCAATTCAATGTATGCATTCTCTCCATCTTTTTTCTTCTATTCTCTACTATGCTCCCATCCTAATATAAATTGCATTCATTTGGGTCAAGCTGATTATGTGACAACTCACTCATTTTCTTTTTTCTAGATGGAAAAAAAGAATTTTAAAAACTCAGCAACTTTCTAAAAGTATATGCATAATGGGGGACCCAAAGACTCTCATCCTATGATGAGAAGATTATGGAATTGTACAAATACTGTGAATAACTGTAAAGTATATATATATATATCTTGGCCAGTTGTAAACTATCGTATCAGTAATATCAGTTATTACTCAATGTTATCTAGAACTAGACACCATTATTTCCCTTTCCAGCAATGCAAATCATTTTGAATTATATATATATATAGAGAGAGAGAGTATGATTGTTCATTTTTTAGAAGAGATGAAAGTTCCATTGAATGAATGGTGATATATATAACATTGATATATTGATATTACTGATAAAATAGTTTACAACTAGCCAAGATTGGGCTTGCTGTTATCAGAAAATGCTACAAGTGCATAGGCATAATTAAGGCTTCCTTTAGCAATTGGACCAAATTCTTAATTTACACCTTCTCTTACTGGAAAGCATTGGGTGAAAACATGAACTGTCGAAAGTCATTGTGGACATGGAGGACAAATAGCCAAGATACCGTCTGGCAGTGAACATGGCATATGGAAGGTTTAAGACAAAAGAAGCAAATATCATGAATTAACAAATGAAATACACAAAATACAAACAAATGGATATTTGTAAAATCACAAGAGAGTAAAAGGATGCAAATAATGGCAGTCTGATGTTTTGGAGATGAATTGATAAATACATGTGGGGAAATTACAAATTTACATTATGAAAGAAAAATCTAAGATGTACATCAGAATGAATAACTGGTATCATATTGTGGGTTGTGGGTCCATATACAAGGGATTCTTAGGCTGATGATAGTTACATGCCACATTCCTGATTTGGTAATGGTAATCCCAAGGAAACTATTATTTTGTTCAGTGACATAAATAGATATGTAGAAATACAGAGAGAAATTATAAAAAAGATGATTGGGCTATTCAAGATCTATCCAAGAATAAAGCAGAATGGCAATTCTCTCAGTTAGATGATACAAGAAGATATGGAATGCAAAGACAGATTATACAAAAACTGATTGGGTCATTCAAATACCCAAGAATAAATGGGAACGGTGAGTTTCTCAATCTCTGCTTAGAAAAATAGATGGATTTAATAGATTTTAATAATAAAATAGATTTTTGCTTCAAAAAATATGAATTTAAATCTAGTTCTATCCTTTGGCACACATAGCAAAGGGATGAATATCTAAAAGGATTCATATCCTTATGAGGTATGAGAGAATTAGTGAAGATGGTGAAATGAATGAAGATGTGCAGATACTGGTAGAAAAGTAATGATATACACTGTGAAGAAAAGATGTTTGTTAAAAGAAGCGAAAATGGTGTGTGAAAATGAAAAGAGATTAAACACAATGGGGAAAAAATAAAATGTCACCAGAAACATGAAAGCAAATTGAATGCAGTGGGAATGAGGTACTTAAGAGGTGTGCATAGAAAAAGAGACAGGACTAAGAATCAATGGAGGTGCCAAATGAATGTTTGCATAGAGAAATGAATGGTAATCACAAAATATTTTAAAGTGGCTTGGACATGTGGAGACAGTGGTTGGTTTCTTCTGGGCGAACCGGTAATGGCAACAGCGGGAGGCTCCGCCCACCCGCCCGGATGTCATCACAGATGCTTGTACATGTGCAGAAAGTTCTGCACATATACACGCGCACTCGCAGTTCCAAACCCGTAGCAAAGGTAACTGGAACCCACTACTGTGTGGAGAGGTACTTCAAGAAAGGTAATTCAACATTAGGTCACTGCTAGCTAAAAGATACTGTATGTCTTCATCTACCATAATAAAAATTCATCTCTGTTTCCTAGCCAAGGGAGTCAGCATTGTTTGAAGATATTTCTATTGTGAAGTGGCCAGCATGACTATAACTGAGGAACATGGAAAGCCATTACCTTCCTATTGAAATGGTACCTATTTATCTTCTTGCATTTGTATGCTTTCAAACTGCTAGGCTGGCATGACCCAGAGCAAAAACAGGAGCTCACTTTGTCATGCATACTTGACCAGCCAATCTTCTGTTCAACAAGCCCAGCCTCTTAACCTTTGCTTTATATTCAACATATGGTATTGGAGGTTGATCTTCTTAGCATCTGTTCTGCTAGTTGCAGGATCTTCTTGGTTTTAATCGAGCCCGTCCAGTTCTTACAGCAGAACTATCAACTCATGATGTGGGAAGGGTTTGTTTTTTTCAGCCAGTTTATATCTCAGTCTGATACTGACATGGGCTGAGAAGGAATCACTGACCCAATATCACCCATCTGGCTTCTGTGCCTAATAGAGAATTAGAATCCAGGTTTCCCTGCTCCAAGTCTAGTATGCTAACTATTACATCATACTGGGTGCAAAGTATGGCACTGTAGAGAATATAGAGGATGAGCTTGATGGAAAAAGAGAAGGTCCATCACAGTGGTGAAATGCAAATTTTTTTACTACCTGTTCTGTGGGCGTGGCTTGGTGGGCATGACAGGGGAAGGATACTGCAAAATCTCCATTCCCACCCCATTCCTGGGGGAAGGATATTGCAAAATCTCTATTCCCACCCCACTCTGGGACCAGCCAGAGGTGGTATTTGCCAGTTCTCCTAACTACTCAAAATTTCCACTACCGGTTCTCCGAATTGCTCAAAATTTATGCTACCGGTTCTCCAGAACCTGTCAGAACCTGCTAGATTTCACCCCTGGTCCATCATCAAATCAATGAAAATATAAATTCATAAGGACTTATTAAGAGAGTGATTTGCAAAAATGTCTGATGCATGCCCTAATTATGAAGAAGATAAAAGGGGATGAAGGGAAGCCCATTCAGATTTCAAGATTCTGTTAATATAGAGCCATTCTAAATAAGAGTTTTCAAACTACATAGTACATGTTTCTTGATCTGGTTAATCTTGTAGGAGTGACAGGCACTGGATGCAATTTCACCAATTCTAGAGTGTTCTCACAGTGCTTTGTCCCGCTCCCCTTCTGTTTGTTGAATCTTTAGGTCAGTTGTCTGAAGATGGATTTGATATCTTCTGCTCTTCATTCATCTAACCTAGCTGAATATAATGTCCTTTGTTGTTATATGCTGCTGCTTAAACTATGATCCTATCCAAGGGAGAGTTGAAGCATCTTGTAATCTCATTTATGGAGTATTTACTTTAACCCATTTTGTAATCTCATTTATGGCTTACTGCTCTTAACCATCACCTCTGCAAAGTCTAAGACTGTGTTCTTCCAAAGACTTCACACCGGGGTAAGTGGCTGACTGGCACAGTATGTTTTTGAGCGAATGTGACAGTTTAAATGCATCTTCCACTTCTTCTCTTACCTGGGCTTATCAAATACAGATTTCACCTAACAGTGTGAAAGCTGCAACACACTACTAAAAGTGTGTAATAAAAGAAGATGTGGTTTATACCTGTAGCCCTCCATCTGCTCCATGCTAAAGTGTTTTTGTCAACATCATGTTGACATTTCTGTTCGGATTGGGATATTGTTTCACTATTGGAAACAATATCTCTTTTCTTTTTCATTCCTCCAATCTGTTTTTCTACATCGAAATATGTACCATTGGCTCTTTTGCATTTCAAGGCAAGCTTTTCCTTTATAGAATGAGGAGCAGAGTCTTGAATCTTCAATTATTGAAGGAAATTAGAGCAATTTGATTTTCAGTTTTATATACATATTTTGTTAGCAATATGTTTTTACTGAAAACTTTACTGTTATTCAGAACCTTTGTAATGATTCTATTTTGTGTAGTCAGGAGTAGAAGTTCTGAGGAGGATGTGTTCTTCACTCTCTTTATCAGGGGCATCAAACTCCATTTCACTGAGGGCCGCATCAGCATTGTGTTTGACTTCAAGAGGCTGGGGAGGGCACCGCTGGGTGGGGCATGCCCAGCTCAAAGTGCTCTGACAGTGAAAACGGGCTCCCGAGCTCCATTTTTGACTGTGACGGCCTCCTGCAACCCTCTGCCATGCAGCCCTCCTGAGCTCTGTTTTCACTGGCAGAGGCACTGCAGGCCCGCCCTTCACTGTTTCCAGGGCAGTCCTGTGGGCCAGATCTAAACACCCTGCAGTGTTTAGATCCAGCCCCCTGGCCTTGGGTTTCACAACCCTGTTCTATAAGGTCTCGATTTAACAACAACCTAAAGGACTGAATTACTTTTATATTGATACCTATGTCTATTACATAATTCCCCCCCCTTTCCCCTGTTAATTAATATTTTTCTCCTTTTTTTCTTGTTTAGTTTAGTTTAATTGCCATAAAATATATCCAGATTTTTCTTTTCTTGACTGTATTAATATTATTTATCTGTCTTATTTCCAGTTGATATTGTGGCTTTTTGTATTTGCTATTTAAAATAAAATAAACACGAAATGATCTGATAAAGGTCATTTTCTTCTTAGTGCACAACAAAATAAAAGTTTCTGTAATATGTCAAAATGAAATGAAATAAAATGTAAGTTCAACAAAGAATTTGTAATGGTGAAAAGGTCTGAGCACTAAATAAGAATCTTGTCCCCACTGAGAAGTCATGCCCGGTTATTAATGGAATATTTTTATATATTAAAAGCGAAATATTCCAGATGAGAGAGAGCTTGCTGTGTTAATATGCTGAACTATGAACTAAAATTCACATTGTAATACTTTAAAAAATGAGTTGCCGATACAATATTTAGTATATTCTTCAAATAATACTTATGTTATTGTTATCTTAATTTGAAACTGGAACAGTGTGGCACTTTTTTAATGATGTCTTACAGTGTGATAAATCTTTATTCTTACAGGGAAAAATTTCCTACTAATTTACACTCAGATAGGACACCACCAATTATAATCATTTTTAGTGTGTCTCTACTGTGAACTTTAACCTGATAATAAATAACATCACCACTTTGATTTACATGCATTTACTAAATAATGTTTCTACTGATGTAAACTATGATATTTCAGTTTTATGTATTCTGGCTGTT
Organism: Sibynophis collaris; assembly: GCA_036250565.1. NCBI lineage: Eukaryota > Metazoa > Chordata > Lepidosauria > Squamata > Sibynophiidae > Sibynophis > Sibynophis collaris. Next base: position 60,041 of record JANHFK010006434.1, read on the forward strand.
ACTCCATTCCAGAAAAAAAGAGTTATTCATTGAATGGCTTATTAAGTTAATCTAGATGGGAAATAAACAACGCAAAAATACTTAAAATAAAATATATATGGAAAACTGAAACTTGGTTGACCTCATTAGATTTGTCAAGGATATTCACAAGATTGAACATATGTTTTCTACATTTGTATTATTCTGGTAATGTAGTAAGAGGAATAGCTTTCCAAAAACTGAGTTATTACAAATTAAACCTATAGGTCTAATCTTCCGAACATACATGATTATTAAGATTCCTTCTTCATATTTAGACTATTTTGGAATATATTCAACATTGTGTTCAGTCTATACATGTGTTCATTTTGTCTGTCAAATTTCATTTGTTTATTTACCCAGAGAATTATCTTGTAGAAAAATTATTGCCATTACCCGAAGTTTTCAGTTACATTCCCATAATTCTTGCCATTGACCAATTTGGTTGAGGCTGCTGGGAGTATAGTCTGAAACTAAATTAGGCAAAAACAAAGATGATTAGGGGGCTGGAGGCTAAAACATAAGAAGAACAGTTGGTGGAATTGGGTATGTCTAGCTTAATGAAAAGAAGGATTAGGGGTGACATGATAGCAGTGTTCTGATATCTCAGGGGTTGCCACAAAGAAGAGGGAGTCAAGCTATTCTCTAAAGCACCTGAGGGCAGGACAAGAAGCAATGGATGGAAATTAATCAAGGAGAGAAGCAACTTGGAACTAAGAAGAAATGTCTTGATCGAACAATTAACCAGTGAAACAACTTGCCTCCAGAAATTGTCAATTCTCCAACACTGGAAGTTTTTAAGAAGAGATTGGACAACCATTTGTCTGAAATGGTATAGAGTTTCCTGCCTGAGCAGTGGGGTGGACTAGAAGACCTCCAAGGTCCCTTCCAACTCTGTTATTCTATTCTATTCTAAAATTCATTTTTGATGTTAAGGATATCTATGGCCCTAGCTCAAGAAGCTATCTCTGTTTTCTGACCTATTTGGACTCAACCTATCTGATGTTAATTATAGGTCAGCAGCCAATGTTCCATGCTTAGCCAAATTGATAGAGAAAACCTTCCAAAGCAAATCCAATAACTCTCATAGACAATTGTTTATTTATTCAATATTTGGCTTAATAGGTTTGAAAGAAGTAGCTCTGGTTACCTTACTGTATTATCTAAACTGCGAGAGAAAGAAGGGAAGAGCAATTTCATTAATAAATCAGAATGCTACTATAATATTTTAAAGTTTTGGAGGGATCTGGCATTGGGATTTTAAGGTTTAGAATGTCTCTTGAGAAAGGGCATTGTGAGTATTCTGCTTGCTTTCTTGGAATTGTTTTGGGGATGGTCTGTTTTTAATCTCTATTGTTATTTAACATGTACACGACGTTTCTTGGAAAAACTATCCATAGGTGCTGTTGATATCCAGGTATACTCATCCTTTTCTATAAACATAGGGCTGCAAGCCACTGCCTATCTCTGGCTTTAAAAGACAGAATACAGTAGAAGAAACTAAATCTGAACTTGGACAAGATATTTCAGGATTTAGGAGAAATGTTTGAATTGTTATCTTTTTCCTTAAATATAAGCCCTGGAACTTGGAGAGTCTCTTAGATCTAGCACTGATGCAGGAAATCTCATAATTTGAGACACAAGATGTTGTCTCCTGAAGATAAAACTTGCATTAGCAGCATACATGATGGCAACTGAAGACTGAATTATTGCAACGTGCTCTTAGCATTCCTTGGAGATGACTCTGATTCAGTAACTAGCCCAGAATGCTGCGGCATAGATATCCCCATATTATTCCTCTTTCAAAACGGACTGCTTATCACTGCTTTCCAGGATCAGTTCAAGGTGTTTACTACATAAAGAAATTATTAAACAGTTTGGATTCAGATTATTTAGATCTTCTTTTCCTGTGCTGGTATTGCTATTTCCCTTTTTGTTACAGTTCACAAAGGGCATAAAATACTTCTGTTTATCCAAAACTTTTAAAGTTGATGTTGTTGTCTTTGGTTGGAGTCTTTCAGCTTAATTGTAATTCTACAGATGCTGCATATATGAATAGAGATAGATGGGACAAAAAGTGTTAAATTGCCTCTCCTTCTGTCTGTGTGTGTGTGTGTGTGTGTGTGTGTGTGTGTGTG
>JANHFK010006434.1:247550-257897 GCA_036250565.1 Sibynophis collaris
AATTTAGTACAGTCTTAATTTAATTGTTTTTTAGCTTATGTTTTAATTTTTGTATTCATGTTTTTAATTGACTGTAAACAGTCAATTAAGTCCTGCAAAGGAGAAGGGTGGTATATAAATTCAATAAAATTCGAATTCAAATTCAAGCCTTGCTTTATTTGGATTTTCAAGGCAGTGGAAGATTCCGATGGTTTACCAGCCTCAATTTACCAGTCACAGAGACCTACTGACTTTTACTATTCAATTAGAATCCTCAACTTTTGAAGATCTGCCCTTAATATTGGGTTGCAAGCAATAGTTATAAAGTTATTCTCTCTGCTCTGCTCAATCAGAAACAATATCCTTGAAATGTAATAAATCACAATTATTTTTAGCCACACTTTAAAAAAAAATGGGTCAAAAGCTTTCCCACTGATATTGATAACAATGAATTAATAATTTAGAAAAGGAAGGGCTTATGGATTGATGTCAATTGGTTCGGGGGTAGGTTCTACTTACCTTCACTACCGGTTTGCAATGGAAGCACGCTCAAGCGCGCATTTGCTTTGCTTGTGTGTGAGCATCCATGATGATGTCTGGGTAGGTGGGCGGAGCCTCCCACCACATTTACTACCAGTTCTAAGAACCGGTAAGAATCCACTACTGAATTGGTCTCAGTTCTAAATAGATACAATATAACCTTTGGTAGTGCTGAAGGACGACAAAAAGGGTAAGAGAGTATACCACTAAAGTCTGAATTTCTTGCTCATATACCATATTTGATTAATTTCAAATAAATGTAGGTTTTATCGATGTATTGGGATGTCATCTCCATTTAAATTGTCACTGGATTTCTTCAGAAGTCAAACACAGCTGAGAAGAAAACATCCCTTTGAAGGGAAGTGAGTTGATTCAGTATGGCATATTGACATTTCTTGAGGTGGGGTTTATGTAACTGCAAATTACTTATAAATTGTAAATTGCTTGCAAATTGCTTAATATGAACTGCTAACTAAAAGTAAAGATGCCTGCCAAGATAAAATATAATTTGAGAGATTTGTTATTGGAGAAAATATATCTGTACAATGATATCTATTACTTTTACTGGTCATGTTGTTATTGTTATTTCAATAAAATGGTACTAAAATATTTAGGTATTTCCAAGTGTGCTCTCTTCATATGGTTTCACCACCACTAAAAAATTATAAGGCTGACATTTCTTTATAGTTGACATCAGCGGTGGGTTCCACTTACCTTTGCTACCGGTTTGCAATGGGAACGTGCGGTCATGTGCACTCACTTCACTAGTGTTTGGCATTTCTGTGCATGCACAGAGCATCTGTGATGATGTCTGGGCAGATGGGTGGAGCCTCCTGCCACCATTACTACCAGTTCGCAAGATCCGGAGCGAACCAGTAGGAACCCACCACTGGTTGACATGAATGCGGTTTGTCAGATTCTCCTAAAGCAAAATTAGAGGTGAATTCCAGAAAAAAGTGAAAGAAACTTGTAATGGTTCATTTATGGAAAGGGGTAGGAGTGTTAACCAGCAAAATTAGCCATAAAGTAAAAGAAGGACATGAAGCACAGATGATTTATAAGTAATGGCAATTTAGAGAATTGCTAATGGGAAACATTACCACGTTCACTGAACCACTTATGTAATTTCAGGTGCTTACGCACACACCTATACATATTTTTTAAATGTAGTAAACCAATCCTTTGGGAGAACTGTAGTTTCTTTTGCCAAATTATGCTTTAGTCTATACTCTAAAATGCACCCTGGATAGGACCACTGGCTAAGTTCCACTCACCTCTGCTTAAATCAAATTGAGTTCTATTGACAAAAGTGCTGAAATTTAAATAGTAAATCCTTTAGCTGAAATATATTCCCTGAGGCACAGTGCTTATTACGAGTGCTTTTGAAACAGTGTTCTGCTAGGGCACTGGGGCACTGCTAAGGTGCTACAATGCATAACACTAGTCTCCCAGAGGGCTTTTCAGATTGGTATAAATCAGACTCTTTTTGTGTTTTGCTTTGCAGAGCATATTTCAGTTCCAATAGATTTATATGTTGATTTTTAATGGAATAACCAAACATAAATTTGCTGATTCTTTTAGGAACAAAGGGAAGATTTAGTTGCATTTGAAAACGGATGGCACAATCAGCTTTTCAGCTTCCCCCTCCCTCTTTCTTTTAAGACCAAAAATGTTCTACACATTCATACCAGCTTCCATTGAAAATGGCTTTCGCTTTGTAAGTCTTTCATCTGATTTCCCTTCACATAATCATTTGGCCATTCCAAAAAGTGCTGCAAAGGTTCATATGGCTATCTCTGTACACAGATGTCTGTAAACAGGCTGATTTTGCTGGGAAAGAAAGATAAAATTGAGATTTTAGAGGCCACGGTGCATTTTCAATAGGCAGTTGGATTTTTGTCCAATTAATAAATGAAATTAAATAAATGAAAGCTAATCAGATGTCATTTTCTTAGTGCATGTCTCACCTTGAGTCTGGTAAATCACAGAGTATGAAATGTCAGCATGACATTTTAGCATCTTAAATTGAGTTTCATTTTACTAATTTCGCTGTTTTGACTGTTTGCATTCAGATTCAACTTTCTGGACTGTCTTTCTGTACAGAAGTGAAAACCAGATCTTGTTTATATTATTTTGAATGCTTCTTCTTTCTCCCCTGAACTATTTTTTTCTTTTATAAAATTTTTCTCTCTTTCTCAGGCACACCGTTATAATGGAAAGACTAGTTATCTTCATGTTTTTCTATAAAGTTCAACAATTTATTTTCTTTTCCAATAGCTAAGGGTTACAAGGGACTCTAAATAAACTCTAATCAAGTACGTTTTGCTTTTCTGCAGATACAGTATATAATGAAGTATATGGACAAATCTAAAAAAACCTTTTTTTACATTTTCAGTTCAGAATTAATCTTATTTTTTACTTGTGTGGCATATATTATTTCTTGCTCCCAATCCTATCCTTCAAACTTATAAGAAAATGTGTCCTCCTTCTCTTCTTCCTTCCTTCCTACCTACCATAAAGGACTATGTCTTTCAGGTCACTGAATCTGTCTCCCCACAAAGATCTGAAAATATCATTGACTAGTCTCTTTTTCTTTACCTAAATTCTGAAACAGGGCTATTTTACCAAGTGTCACACTGAAGCTCTAAGCAATCTACATTCTTAATGTACCAATTGGAACTCTGTACTTTGTAATATATACATGGAAAGGATGCAGGCATTTTGAAAATAAAAACTACAAGCCTGCAAAGATGTCAAACTGAATTTTGCAAGTTATCTACCAAATGGTTTGTTCCCAGTCCAATTCTGTCCAATGGCAGCTGTTCTGCAGACTGCCATTTGAATGGATGATGATGACTACTATCATCAATGGAGAAGTTGAGGATGCACCATTGTGAGAAACTGAGCTGAGCTACAGCTGCTTGACTGATGGGACTAGATCCATGTAGCTATTGTCCTCATAGGAATTATGAGTACCAGCTTCTCTGCAGAATTCACTCACCGTGGCTGAGTAGCAATTAAGAGAATTGGTACTTTACAATATATTCATTTACTGAAATGCTGAAAGAGTCCCAGCCAAATCATATCACACACCTGTGCTTAGCTTATCAATATTAATAGTTTTATAAGGCAGATCTAAGGAAGTTGTTTTCAATGGTTCTGGATCATTAACACTATTCTTTCTTTCTCTATCAAATGTCCCAACCAGTAACTCATCATTGTAATGCTCCAGACTTTGGCACTAGTCGGAAGAGAACCACATAAACCAGTGTAGTAACTATATTATCAAGCTATAAATTTGACAAATGAATAAACAATTCAAGGACAGGTAGCATAGATCCTTGATTCTATTATCCATTGCTTGAAACAACCACAGATTCAACCCAGATGATATATACAAAGTTAAAAAAGCCAAACGTATTAAGAGACCTTTCTACTTTTGAGCTAATTCAACTTGTTCTCTGCTAATCCTAAAGGATGGAATGCAGCTTTGATGATAATACAATTATTGTCACACCTTCCCAGTACTTCAATCAAATTCATTCTGCTTTCAGAATGCTTTGACCTCTCAGACCCTTATACAACTTTTGTAGAATCTCGGCTATATACAGTATGAGCATGAGTAGGACCCCTTATGCTAAACAGAGGCTGTCATGCAAGAAGCCTCATCTTCTCTTTTGGTCAGTTTTAGTCCAAAGAGAGAAATAAACTACATTTGATTTCTGCATGGAGGAAATGGAACAGCTAGAAATTGAAGTATTGGGATAGCCATTTGGTGCAACATATTGGATTGCTCAAGGGGGGTATAATATTTTATTAATATCTCTCTTCCCAGCACTGTCTGTTACAGGATTATGTAAGTATATTGCCTATCATCATAATACTCTTGAAAGTGTCATGTATGTTCACAGCTTCATGTAATCTGCTTCAGTTTTACAAGGCTGAGGAGGATTTTTCTTCAGTGAAGATTCAAGCATTAAGGCGTATTACTCATTTGCATTTGTTCATTTCATTTATTATTTATTTATTTGGTTCATGCAAAATATTTCTGCCCCATATGGAATGTTGGAGTGTAATTTTGAAACCAACCCTTCCAAGGCAATATTTTCAAGAGGTTGTTGAGATTCAAACTGTCATGTGAGACAATTATAAAGTCCTAACATCTTAACGTATCATTCACATAGGCATTTTAGCATTTGAATACTGATTTAGTAAATAAGGCTTATTGATACCAATAAAGGAGAATATTTATAGCTCAGGGTTGAAATGAGGATCTTTGGTGCTCTCTGAGCTTGGTTGCTTTCTTGCAGGCATTTCATTACCCAAAGTAGGTAACCTAGTTTATGTTATCAAGCTTAGAGAGCACCAAAGATCCATCAGGCTTATTGGCATTTGGAAAAGCAGAAACTAAAGGAGGTAGAATTTATAGACCATAAGTCTTTGCTATTTGTTTGTGTATTTATTTATACAAGTTGTATAAAAAGAAGGGAACATGGAGTATTTGGAAATGTATCCAAAAGTTATTAGAGATATATGTTTTGACAAATTAATTCTGAGAGTTGAAGTTTGTGTGGGACCGAGGATTTTCCTGCTATCATGTAAGTACTTTCTGTACTTAATAAACTACTCGAGCAGTGGTGGGTTCCTACTGGTTCGCTCTGGATCTTGTGAACCAGTAGTAGTGACGGTGGGAGGTTCCACCTACCCACCCGGACATCATCACAAATGCTCTGTGCATGTGTAGAAGCTTCTGTGCATGTGCAGAAGTGCTGTACGTAAGCGAAGCAAGCACACATGTGTGGGTTCCCATTACGAAGCGGTAGTGAAGGTAAGTGGAACACACCCCTGTACTTGACGTACTGAAATGAGTTCCAATCATTTTTGTCATTGTGCTGTCTGATGAGCTTAACAGAGCTAAACAACACCTAGAGCAAAATGAAAGTCCTCTACACCCTCCCTCCATGTGAGGAGCAAATTTGCAGCACTATACAACATTTTTGAGAGTGTCTTTATTGATACCTTCAATCTTGAGGCATCTTAATGCCAACATTTTCTTTGCTGGGTTTTATAGGACTTCTCCCTCATAAATATTAAGGACAATCTGCGGAGAATGGATGAATGGATGTATTATTAGTAACTGTTAAATGCATTTAGATTTCATTTGAATCAAAGGAACAAATAAGACTTAAGGTCCATTGATTTCTACAGGATCTAAGTGTAACTAGATTACAATTCAACCATATACCTATCTTCTGATAAATAAGCTTGGAAATGGTGGGATGTAGATAAGTTCAATTTGGCTTCACTCCAAGAAAAAGTAGAAAGCTTTGCTGCTTTAGATTTATTGGTTATGAGTTGCAATTATGTATAAAGAATTAGATAACCCTGTGCTTTGGGTATACATGAGAAAGTACTTCAATTCAAAATTCAATTGAATTTTGAAATCATTTTTTTTTTTTTTTGCTCATTGCTTCTTTGGGTAGTTACAGCAGTTAAATTCAAATCAAATTTGCTATCCTGAGAACAACTTTGTAATTTTCCCCATTTTCCAGCACAACTCACTTGGTGGCTAAAAAAATCCCCGATTTGCCAAAAGGTATCTTAGGACAGTTTATGAAGCTTTCTCCTTGTGTTTGAAAATATTGAACTCTTGGAGTTGTTGAGAAAAAAATAGTAATTGGTGAAGAATATTTCACATGATTTCATTTGTTCTCCTGTTTTCTTTACAATTATATGCAGAGGTGGATGTATGAAGACAATTGTCTATACTATAGTGATTTTTGTTTTATCTTCAGTTCAGTGAACACAGACAGTGTCCCGAGTCCACTTCCTGGTCTGATTCAATATTAGATCCCCTTCAATTGGCTCTTTCCAAACCTTTAAGACTCCAAGAAAGCAGAAACATCCATGGAGAGACCCAAATATGCTTTTTCAAGAGGCAAATGGACTTTCTTGTTTTTCTTTGAAGACATTTAGCTTCTCATTCGAGAAGCTTCTCAAAAAAGCACCTTGAAAAAACACCTTGGAGACCATCATGACCTGGATGACTGAGAATCTCCATAGACATCCATGGAGAGAAGAGACCGGTTAAAGTCCTGCGAAAGAAAAGGGTGGTATATAAATTTGATAAAATAAAAATAATAATAAAAGAAAATTCAAGATGGTGGCTGCTATTGCACAATTGAAGTTTCACCCATGTTTTACATACAACACACCTAATATATTTAAAAGGTGGTGTTTTCAATTGTCTGATCATAGCCCCCAACCTGCCTTTTTTTTTTTACCACCTGCTTCCCAAAGAAAGATGCTTCTACAAAGAAGTTGAAACTACAATTAACAAGATCTTCTCAGGAGCCTCTAATAACCTAGTAAGTAAAGTGAGAATATTTTAAAAGGAAATGTAGCCATATTTTTCCATATTTTCCTCAATAAAATACACTTTTGCATAGCGTTATTTCTGGTGCAAACATCTTTTCTGAGGCCCTCTCCAAAACCCTTTTTTTTAACTCTACACAAAATCCCTATGCACACCACACCCCCACACACATCTGCCAAAGAGACACTGATTTTTATCTGCAATTTCAAGCTGGAAGCCAGCAGACTCTGAATTTTATGCTTATTCCTGACATAATGTATTCCATTTTGTCAGATCACATTATTTCACTTGGAAAGAAATCGGTGATTGATTTCTTTTACATCAGAAGCACATAAAAGTGAATTAAATGGCAGTGAGAATAAATGAAGCTTATGGCTGGTGAAGGTGAACATGATGAAACAATAGTAGCAAAAAGTGCTGAGTCAAAGTTGAAGAAAGATTCTGCCATTTTGTCCTTTTTAAAATTGTGCAGGATGCAAAATGGTGACCTGGTGATGCTGGAGGGCTATTGAAACTTTACCTTTAGTCTCTTCTAAGGAGATGAGAATTTTTCTGCCCCTAAATAAATGTAGAAACATAGGTTGTTCAGTCTCTATATTAATAGTCATAATTTGGAAAGGCTATTGGGCCCAGTTCTCAGCATTTATAATATTCAGAGAAAGTTATAAGCGTACTGTTTTCTGCTATTCGAATTTGGAAATGTGTGCTACATACAGCACTATAGATTATTGGTCAGAGTCATAGGTGATAATCTCTTATTTCATTGTGTTTAATAAAAGAGCATTTCCTTCGTAATCATTATGCTTGGATTCCAGCTATGGCTTAATGCTATTTGATATGTCCTTGGGCTTTCCCCATTGCTAGCCAAATGCAATCCATCCATTTTTAACTTAACACAAAACTGTTCCCTATTTTTATTGTGTTTGATTCACTGGCAAATGCTGGTGTTCTGATTGTGTACCTTTGGTGTCTATATGAGAGGTAATTAGCTGATCTGACTGTCAATGCTCCCCTTTTACTCTTCAAATTTTATTAGCTGGCGGGGCCTGACAACTGGGAGCTTCTGTGCCCTTTAAGAGTAAGCACTGTATAGTGAGAAATCCATGAACACAGGAAATATCATCAAAAACAAATTATATCAGCACACTGCTCTGCAGTTTTCAGGGTTTGCATCAACTGGACCATGTCTCAAAGCCCTCAGGAAACAAGTAACCTCCACTTCTGGGCAAGCAATACAAGTCTGAAGATGGCTTTGCTTTTAACAAGGCTGACAACTACAGCAGAAAAGAAGCTGATGAACAGATTGGCATCTTGAAATTCCTCTCCAGTTAAAGGGGAGGACCTGGGATCACCCATAGTGTTCCATATAGATGATGCCCATGATGCAACCATAAAACAGTAGTCTCTGGTAGATCTTAATGCCTTGGGAGCTGTGAGAGTCAGCTTTGCCCAAGCTGTGATTTGGAGCTTTGAAACAGACACTAGGTTTGCCACTTTCTCTTTTAATCAGTTCTGCAAATGACTTGTTAATTGATTTTTGGATACTAAGAACTTTCAGGAGGGCAATTTCCTTACACTGGGTGATAGTGCTTCAATCCTCAGTGAAACAAGTTTCATGTAAGAACATACAAGATTTTTTATGAGAAATAAGTAGCAAAAGAGTGGTTAGAAAAGTGGTTATTTTTAGAAAGTTTGTATAATGGACAAAAGGGACAGACTGACTGGAAATAAGATTTTGAAAATTATAAGAATTTCAGTGTAAAAAAATATTCCATTGAAAAATGTTGTGGATTATTGAAAAACACAATAGGATGAAACATTGAAGGCTGGTTACCAGAGGCAACCAGAAAGAACTAAAGATTATAATTAAAATAGAAGAGATCTTCTAAAACAGAATGGAGAAAAGTATTTTAACTCTGGAAGAATTCAAGGATATTTGGCAACAATACTTAGAATTTTCTCTTAAGATTTCTGCTACTATAAAAAGGAGTTTAGACAAGGAGATAGAAAACAACTGAGAATTAGGCTGCTTTGGATGTGGATTGAAAAATAATAGGCTACAAGAATAATATTAACAAAGATATGATTTAAATGTGACTTACAAATAAAACTGGCTGATGTTTTAATAGCTAAAAGAAAGACAAATAATCTGAAAAGTGATTTGGATGTGTAGATTTCAATTCAGAAGAATGATTTGGATAACATTCTTATTTTGGTTTTACAAAACAGATGTGTTATATTTATAAAGGAATTTCTAAGAAAAGATATTGTAAAGGGAGGATGAAAAAGTCAGCTTTTGGAACACTATTTCAAAGGATTAAGCATCAAGACTGTTAAAAGCAAAAAGAAGGAATATAAAGTCAGCTGATTCGATCAAAGTTAAAATATATGTGATGTTTTTCCTAGTAGCTTTTAATGGTACTTTCTTGATCAGGACTGATGTTTTTAATGTTTTGTTTACAGATTATATGTTTTTGTTGTAATTTGTTTGACTGTGGTTTCTGAGAGAAGAGAAGTAGAAAATCATAAATTGAATCATGGGCTATTACTTGAAGGGATTAAAGATTTCTGATATGTTATTTCAGTAACTCTTAATGGAATTTTTGTTGAATAAGTTTCAAAGATGAGACTTTATAGATTTGTTTATAGATATAAGAAATGGGAATATGATTTTTGCTGTATATTTAGGAAACACAAGTTACCATGTAAAGGAAAGAAATATGAAACTAATTTACTTGATTAAGATTAGAATGAGTTTATTTTTGGTAACTCTTAATGGACTGTTGCTGATTGAATGATGAAAATTTATTATTTGCTAATAGATAAAAGGTGATATATGGGATGAAAAGATTTTTGGTTGAAATGTTAGAGAAGGCAATAAGTTGCTGAAACTGTTGGTACTTATCCTGATGAAGGGGGAAATCATTGCTTTATATACAATATATTTCCTTTATATTTTGTCCTCTCTCACCTTTTTCTTATTTTATTTTTTTCTAGTTTGTATTAAATGTTTATCTTTCTCTTTTTTACCTTAATACAAAATGAATAGAATATAAAGTTTATGGTCACTTTAAATGTACACTACTCAGCATACATTAAAATGATATTTCGTTATATTCAGCTCTCAAAAGATAACCATTACGCATATACCCACAGACATACACACACATATATGACCACAGAAACATCACACTCTAGTTTGAATGTGCACGTATACATAAGGTGACCAACCGTCCTCCTTTAGGGAAAACAGTCCTCCTTTTCCAAGTTCTGTCCTCTCTCAAAAAGTGTCCTCCTAGATGTCCTCCTTTTCGATAATTGAAGACTATTTGTAAAACTCCGTATTTGATCGATGCTGATCCGATCCGTTGCATATGATGTGATGTATTTCAGTGGTGACATGAGTGACATCAAGTTGGCCATGCCCACCCAGTCACATGATCACCCAGCTA
>JANHFK010006434.1:285470-304777 GCA_036250565.1 Sibynophis collaris
CAGGCAAGACACCAGAATATAAACTGACAGCAAACAGCACTCCTTACTAGCACTGATGATGTTACCTAGTTAGGGTAATGAAATGTCTGCAAGAAAACAAACATGCTCAGAGAACACCAAGAACCCCTCATTTTTGAGATCTAAATGCAGTGTGGTCTACTAAAATATCTCTCAGAAAAATTTAGTTTGGAAATTCAACTATCTATCTACCTACCTAGGTTAACAGTAGAAAACCTTTAAAGTTGCTTCACTTAAAATAACAATTAATGTACAGAGTTACATTAAATCAAGAAGTGATTTTTTCCCTCCCTAAAAAGTTGTCCTGGTAAAACAGTTAAAATTTCAGGGAACTTTTCGAAAGTGAGATTACTTGAAAAAAGCCCAAATAAGAGCAGTGAGTGCTAAAATGGTGAAAGGAACTTCTGACAGATGTCTTCCATCTCAAAAAAACTTTGATTTGCCAAAGTAGACTCCCCTGAGGAATGGATAACAGTAGAAAACTATTGCAGATGTTGTCCATCATTCTATACTACAAAAATTTATAAAAATCTGGTTATCTTTGGGAAAGTCAGATTTTAAAGATCTATTGGAACGAATTCTAAGTAAATTGCATTATCGGGTTAATTTGTACTGGAAAAAAGTTTTTTGTAAGCTTTTGATAATATTAAAATAGGATTTTTGATAATAATCCTTAGATCAAAAAATCTGTACAAAGGTGACTGCAAATTTGGGGAAAAAAATGACTTGCTGAAAAAAAACATGAAATACTAGAAGCTGTGCCCCTGGGGTACTGACACAAATTAGTTTTTAATTAATCTATATACCTGTAAGAAGATAAAGAGAGAATTCAGCTGTGTTTTGACCATCGGATATATGAAAATTGTTCAAACTGTGATGCCAATGAAAAAGCAAGCTTTAAAAGCATCAGCATTTATTTCAGATAGCCTACAAAGTGCCGCCTAAGCTTCGTCATATGAAAGTACTAAAAGCACACAGTGGAGAGCATTATCTCAGCTTGCAGTAATCAGTCTAAGAAGATTAAATGGTTGAATCTTTCTTTCAGTTTTGTTTCCTAAGCCGACTTTATCTTCATTCACAGCATAACTGTGGAAGATGAGTGGCAAACCTGGCAAGGAATTGTTATTCTTCTGGGCCTCATCTCTGAAGGTGCTTCTTGTTTGCTTTGCTTACTCTAGCTGCTTTGCCTGTGTGGCCAAGCACACTTTTTCTTCCCCACCCCCACCCACCCCCTTTTTAAAAAAAACCTCATGTAATTTCTTTCTCGCATTCCCTTGTCTTGCTCTGGGTGGAAAAAGATTAGGAGACAGCAATCCTAAAGCTTTGAAGCTCCTGCTCCAGCTGTGACAGCTTGCCTTTTTCCAGCAGGGAAAAAAAATGAAGATAGATTGAAACCCCAAGAGCTTCAGGGGTCTTCAGGGGGTTTGGAGTGTCTGGAAGCTACAGATTTAGACTTCAATGTGCTACTGGGAAAAGTGAGGGCATGCTATACTTTTAATTAAACCTGTATCGTTATGGAGCCATCGAACTGGATTGAGCTTCTGGTTGTTCCCAAGGGTGAAACAACATCTCAAGAGTAGCAGCTTCTTGCAATTCATTAAAGGCAGATCACTGACCCAGCTTCACTTATAAGTCATTGCTCTTTCCCTTAAGGAATTTTTCCCTTACGGAAAAATAAAGGATGAAATAAAAGCCAAGGTTGATTCAGCCTTCCATCCTTTCTAAGGTAGGTAAATTGAGGACCCAGTTTGTGGGGGGCAATAAGCTGACTTTGTATAAATATACAAAAGTATGAAGGCTATTGCTTAGCGCATTGTAAGCAGCCCTGAGTCTTCGGAGAAGGGCGGCATATAAATCAAATTAATAAAATAAAATAAATACAGGATGAAGCAAAGCTCGTCACTTCCTGGGGAACTGGAAAAAGATGTTTGCTTGACGAGGTGTAGGCCACAAAGAGAAGTCCCAACCTTGGTGTTCACACTGCATTAGAGTTCATTAGTTTTCATTTCATCCACACATACCAGGATAATTGCCAATTTATTCAGTTGGGATGGGGTGAGAGTGGTAACTTTGTTTTGCTTTTTATATTTATTTATTTATTTATTTATTTATTTATTTATTTATTTCTTTATTTATTTATTCATTCATTCATTCATTCATTCATTCATTCATTCAATCATTCATTCATTCATTCATTCAATCATTCATTCATTCATTCATTCATTCTATTATTTCAGGACATGAAATTCTTAAGGGACTGCATTGAGTTTTTCACTGGCATGCAAAAAAATGGTGATGAACCAAAATAAAAATGTACCGGTATGTATTATTTTATTATGCTTACATATAAATGAAATTAAAATATATTATGATTAACCTCCAATCATGTATTTAAATATTTTCTGACACTGTCACATTAATTATGAAGTTAGCTGAAAAGTCCACCAACTCTTGAATTTTTTTACGTTTTACATAGGTGTCCAACAGCTGTTGAAATTTGAAATTTTACATAGGTATAATGTCTAGAATTTGGACAGAAAGCACAAATAGAAATAAGACAGTATGCTGTGGTCATGCAGATAATTTTATTTTTCAAGTGATAGTAGCCCCATTCACCCTGGCCAGTAATGACGTATATTGGGAGTTGTAGTTTAGTTTGAGTTTATTAAATCAAACAAAGCAAATTTTAAAATGACATTTAAAAGTTATGACAATTTGTTTTAGATTTACAGAAAAATGAATACAATTAATCAATGGAATTGTGTATCTCTCTATGTATACATATAGTATTGTGGTTTTCTCATTAAAGCCATTTTCAATTTTTCTAAACCTAACAGGAAACTTTTATCAGATAGTCACTTCCCCTCAAGGATTTTAGTATACTTGGTTGATATATTGAGAAATTAATATTTTTAGCCTTTGAGAATGGCACTAAAATGCCTCTGTAGTCCAAGAGGGCAGCCTTCATTCTGTAGCATAAGTCAAAAATGCCTTTGAGGCTAATTTATTTCCTGCTGCAGGTTATATACTCAGTACATCACAGAACTGTAAAGTATAGAAGTAATGAAAAAGAGGAACAAGCCTTAAAGTCCACAGCATATCATTTTGAAGAGTATGTAACCCCTCTAATATATTTTCTATTATTGACTTGCCCAATACCTCTGATTAAGTTTTTCTAAAAATAAAATCCGAAGGTTTATCACCTAGCTTATTGACTATATATGAGTCTGTCCCATACTGCTTGTGGCTTTTCTTATTTCAACTGACCTATAGAAAAGTTACATCACTTTATATTGTATCATATATGGCAACTTAATCTTTTATATGGATTTAGAAAGCATGGTGACTTATCTGAATCGTATTTATAGTGATCATTTCCCCCTTTCATATTTTTGTTTCTTCTTCTTCTTCTTAGTTCTATTGAGCAAAGTTCACTTGGAAAGATCATTTTCCATCCAGAAGGTGTCCTTTGTTTGTCATGATAGTTATCCTTGATGCAATTCATTCCTCCCCCCCCCCTTTGTTAAGTGAAACCTTTAAGACCTTTGGTGATATTTTCTTTTATTGATGGAAAGAAACCATAACAAGGTTGATGATCATAATATTAACAATGATAATAATTGTGATCAAGAGAATCAATTGCATAAGAGAAACCTTGCACTGTCATTTTCCTGTTTTATATCAGAGAAGCCAATGTGGAAGAAAACATGCACCCCCTTAGACTGTAAAAAATACAAAAAAGAATTATTGAAAAAATTAAAGGCTAGCTGTGGCTAATTTCATATATATAATATAAATAATTCATATATAAAATATAAATTCCTTCCTACTGACTAACAACATTTGGAAGATGACCACTACTTTAGTTCATTTTAGAACTGTGAGGTTATAGAATTGGAAGTGCTGTATAAGTCAAGTCCAACATGATGCTTGATACAGGAATCTAAATTAAAGCTTTCATGATAGATGGCTCCAGCCTTGCCTTAAACTCATCCTATGAAGGAAAGCTTACTATCACTCTGGATAGTTTTTTTTTTTGTCAAGTTACTTTTCAAAGAGGCACTAGGGACATGCATTGAAGATAAGCCAGTGATTAGCTACTAATATTATAGTTGTATGCCAGCAAGATGTGGACTTGAAGACACTTGAAGGCCTGAACAAATCAGGAATATCCATGCTTAAATGGAAAGATTAGTATTTTCTAAAAGGTATAAAAAGATTTTTAAGGTAAAAATCAATACTAAAGCCTGAGTTGGTCAATATCAGTGTGCTTTTTTTATAGCCGAAGGAACAATGTCACAAATCAAAATCCAAGCACTTGTCACCTCCCTTGATTTTTATTTACTTATTCATTAATTCATGCATTCTATTTTTATCCCTCTGAAATCTCAGGACTCTCAGCAGTTACAGTGTTAGAGTAAAAATAACAATGACTTCAAACGACATCCAGTACAGTACAGAGCACCAAAACAAAATCAAAATAGGAAAGAATAAGAACAAGAGGCACAAAGGATGTTACTAAAATCACTGTTTGAAAAAGCTAATTGTGTCTATGTGGAGGTGAGGGGCAATGTGATCTCAGTGAGAAGTCTATTCTATAGTACTAAACTTACTACCAAGAAGAACCTTCTAAATCTGCCTTCTTTTCTTGTTCTGGAAATGTGGAACCACAGGTCCCCTTCCTTACATGATCTATCAGGCTGGGACAATTCTAGTTGCGGGAGGCAATCCCATAGTTATCCAGTTTCAAACCCATTAAGTGCTTTTTACTAGCACTTTAAATTATATTTGGAATGTGACTGTTAAGCTCTGCAGGGCCCATAGTGTAAATGCAGTAAATTCCCAAAATCGGGAGCCAGTTAAGGAACAGGACATGACACCATTCTTGATTTATTGTTATTTCTAGGTAATCCTTAAAGGGCGTCCCATGTAAAGTGCATTCTAGTAGTTAAGTGAGTGACGATGACAGCATGCATTGTTATCACTAGGTTTTTCAACATCGGTAAGGACCCAATAAGGCATACAATATCACCTGAAACTGGGCAAGGTGTCCCATTAGCTATAGCCTCCACTTGCTGTTTAAGCAGGATCTGTGAATCTAGAATGATTCCCAAAATGCAAATCTGATCCTGGACAGGTAGTGTCTATCTGTACAAAGATTATACTGTTAGCATAGGAAAACTCTGATCTGTGAGGAGCAACTCCATCTTGTTTGTGTTCAATTTGAAAATGTTCTGTCCCATCCAGATCATCCATGGACTGAGAGAGAACATCATCTCCTACCTATCCCAGTTTAATAATGTATTGTTTTGGATTATTACCTTCAATGTAGAGAATATAAAAAATCAGCAGGATACCATGAACTGTTACTGTTCTAACAAAATATCACTGTCATATATTAAGTGCTGATCTTTTACACCCATTGTACAAGGTCAAACATTGGACAGCTGTTCAAGAGATTAAGTCCTAGGAATCAACCCAGAGGGAAAAAAGGAATCATTCAGAGCCTGAGTAGGAGAGATATTTGAAAAGCATCTAGACTAAAAATCCTGAACATTTTCCAGTAGAACATAAAGAACCCTGAAATATGCTTTTCTTCTCAGACTTTAATGTTTTCATTACTGGAGTACTGGAGGTTAGATATATTGGAATAATCAGTTCTTGACCTGCATTAGAATTGGTGTCTCTAATGAGTATATCAAACTAAAATATCACTAAGGAAAGGATAGCAACTGTTACATAGGTATTGACTCCAAGTTACAATACATCTGTCTCCTTATGTTTATGGAGACTTTCCGTCATCCAGGTTATGTTTGTCCCAAAGGTGCTTTTTCAAAAGGCAACTGGACTTTCTTGTTTACTTTTCCTTGAAGACATTTCACTTTTCATCCAAGAAGCTTCTTCAATTGTGACTGAATGGTGGGGAATGGAAGGATTTATATTCCTTGCAGTCATCTGGTTTTAGCTGTCAACATCCAGCTTGAGAATCCAAATAAAACTCCAAGTTCATTCCATTTCTGAAAATCTTACTGTTTATTGAATATACTGCATGATCATTGTTGAGGCAAACCTAACTCTGAGGTTCCCAAACACCAGTTCATAGAATTAAATAACAATTTCCCCAGCCAACTCACCAGCCTCTCATGTAATTCATGTAAAAAGTTCTCTTTGTTATGGGAACCGTCTACTTCAACTCCACACCTGTTAGGATGTCCTTGAAAAGTTTCCAGGCTCTCATAATTTTTGTGTGGAATTGTAGAAGTTTCGTTTTTCCATTGAACCCATTCAAAAGCAACATCCCCTCCACTCACTCTAATGGCAAGTTGAAATAAAGAGGCAAGTAGTTGCCAAAGTTTCATTCTTGAAATTAGCACTCTGAAGGTCAGTCATCAGCTCTTTGAGAATCCTTGAGGCCGCTTGGGAGTTTATCTTTCTTCCCTTCTTGTCATTCAGTCAGAACTCAAGAAGCTTCTTGGATGAGAAGCAAGATGTCTTTAAAGAAAAAGCAAGAAAGCCCAGTTGCCTTTTTGAAAAGGTACCATTGTTCATCACTAATTGTTCAGAGATATCTACAGTCATTCACACTGATTTATCCATGGGGCAAACAGAGAGGCATGAGTTGTAAAGAGTTAGAATACTGGGAATATGTGTTATTGTTCCCATGTTCTAAGGTAGCTGCCCATTGATATTAATTTAGGATAATAAAGAAGAGGATAAACAAGGAAAGTTTACTGAAAAGGGTTGAGTGTTCAGTAGTCATCCATTGTATACTTTCACACTGTTCTTGTAGCAGTCAGGGGAAAGTAATTTGTTGTTGGTGACATAGGTCACAAGACTGCTTCTATGTTTAGATCATTGCACTGCAGAGCTGGGGTACACAAGCTGCCAGTGATATCTGAGAAGAATTTCAAAAGATTCTTTGACATGAAGCTTGTCATTGCTCATAGTCAAAGCTCATTGCTTTTCTCAGCTCATAGTGTTCAAGACCTATGTTGGATTTCTATAATCCAGAGCTTATAAATATCTCAGTTCATTCACCTACAGTATATGGAAGCTGTTATTCCCACCTCTGCATTACATACATCACTTATATCAGTAGCTGGTAAATACAACTTCTTATAAATAGCTACTTATTATAAGTACAGAATAGGGAGTGGATATAAAATCCCAGGATTTCTCTTATCTGCTCTTATGTATTCAGACTGTCCCAATGAAACTCTTTTTGTGTAGATGTTTTGTGAGATGTCAGAACTGACACTTGAAAATAAAAAGCTGTAGAATTATGCCTCATACATAGATGAAATTCCTTCCCGTTGTGCTTTCACAAGTCTATTTGGATTCTGACCTAGGTATGATAAAAGCAAGGCAGAATGGAGGTGATAGTGAATAAGCTGGAAACATAAATAAATGAGAACAAAAAGTCTTTTTCAAAACAGGATTAATGAACATACATATGTTGGAAACAGATATCTTACCTGAACTTAATTTTTATAGGTGGATGATGGTAAATCTTTAATAAAAGCTCTGACTTTACTTGAATTTTATTCTCTGTAGCAAAAGGTAAAAAAACCCAAACTGAAACAACTTCCATACTTTGAATAAAATAAGAGAAAGTTGTATTCTCTGTTACAAGTAGAAAACTTTGTCTCCAAAGAATGGGTTGCATTCCACTCTTTTTATTTGAAATCCAGTGACATGATGGTGGAAATTCACTGAAGTAGAAGAACCTTCTTCTGTCATCGTACCTTGCTCAACTCTGACTTTTATGCTGAAGGCAAAATGTTGCTTTAACTCTGTTATCTGGAAAAAAATTCCTTACACCTTTACACATTGGACAAGGGATAATTTTCTCATTATTTTTCACATTTCTCTTTCTGGCATAAGAGCATATCTGTTAGAAAGTTTCTATCTGCTGTTAGGTTTGCATTAAAAGTTTCATTAATAGTAATATTAAGTTTCCATAGAAACTGAGAAACCAACTGGAAGCAAAGTGAAACTATGTCCTTTTTTATATTAATCAAGTGGATGTCTTGCATGGGGACATAGTTGAGCGATAATGGGAAAGGGAGAAGAAGAGTAAAGGTATGCTCACACTAACAGAGTTGGACCCCAAAATATGTAGACAATTCAGATTCCTCTGGACTAGTGGTACTACATATAGACTGTAAAAACCCAGCAAAGCAACACAAAATAACATGCAGAAATCAACTTATTGTATGTGTGTGTGACACACACATCTCATAGAAGTTACACATAGGCTCAGTAAATATTGCAATATGTAATACAAACAGTGCATAGATGTGAGTTTAGCCAGACTGTGAGACCCAAATAATAGGGTATTTACCTTGTATGTAGTATAAGGATTTGTTCCATACATTCACATTGCTGTAAATTTTAAGAATCAGACTTATTGCTAGGTCTAGAAAAGTTTGCTTTCTCATACAGCAAGAAGATACAAGATTTTCTCCTGTCCAATGGGAATCCAATTAAGAGCAGATTGCAAAATGCCAAGTTTGAAGACTAAGGAACCTTTGTCAGAGTCCAACTACTGCAAAGGTAGTCAAAGTCAAGTTGACAACTCAGCCAACACAGTAATCTTAGAGAAAGGAGCACAGACAAGAGTCAGAACAAAGTCCAGGGATTCAATGAACAAGATGGGATTTGGAGTACAGAGGCAATCTGTAGCTGACATTATTTCTATTCCATGATTACTCTGCATCTAAGGGAGAAAAAAATTCAAACTCAGCTTTTGTGTGTGTGTGTATATGTGTGTAGGTGTATGTGCTTTTGAGTAAGTTTTGCCTCCTTAAATTTGCCTGGACAAATTCTTGCAGCTTCTCAGTTTCTAGTCTAGTGTTTTGACCACGACACCAAACCAGCTCTCCAGTTAATGGTTAGGCATGACAAAATATTGAATAATCTCCATCTCTCCCCGTCTCTAATTTGGGATTTCAGGATTTGCATAATTTGATGGAATACTATAATACAACTAATACACTGCCAATATATTCAGGTAGCTTTTCTGAATTTATTGGCCAAATAAAATTATCCAGGGATTCTTATGAACAATCCAGAAAGTATAGAGAACATGCAGCTTAAAAAGAGAACTCCTTGCATAATTAAAGACTTCCCCTGGACTTCTCCTGTTATTTTTGTGGGGGTTAAAGTTGCTCACAAAATTTGTCAGAAAAAAATAGACCGGTGGTAGTGAGTATGCCATTTGCTGTGGACAAGATTTAGCCATATAACTGCTTACTTACAGAATTTATGGAAAACCAGAACAATTCAAAATGCAAATATTTAGCTGGACTAAATATTCAGTCACATTAATTTTCATTTCTTCAGTGACTTCAAAGTGTGTTTGTAGTGCCTATAATACTGATGTGTTTTTCTTGCCAGAGGTTTTCAGGTTTAACATAAATGTTTTCTTTTCATCACACCTTGTGGATAGTGCTATTCTCTCTTGGGATATACCAATATAAGATTTTTATTTTTATCTGTAAAATAAGGAGCTTCAAAAACCAAGTACCATGTTTCCCTGAAAATAAAACCTGGTTTTATATTTCTGCGGGCTCCAAAATAAACATTAGGGCTTATTTTATGGAAAACATGCTATCAGGGTGATTAGCCTGGCTGGGCGCCCCAACCCCCAGCATGTGCACAAGAGGCAGCAAGCACATGGGCACTGATGGTATCTGGCAGCAGCTTCAGTTCACCAGTCCCTTTGTTGGCACACTCTAGGGTTGGCACACTCTGGGGCTTCCCTGTCCAAGCAGCAGATGGAGGTAGAAGTGTGAAGGGAGGCAGGTGATCTGGACATGCTGCGCAGGCCACAGGAAAGCCAAGAGTTGGTGGTCCAGAGCAGGCAGCCGGCTGTGGGAAGGTCATCTTTACCCAATGACAACAGCAGAAGACAGATGCAGAATCAGATGGTGGAAGGCAGGTGACCCAACATGCTGTGTGGGCTGAAGGCAAACCGAGACACATGAAGACGATCTTTCCATGGCCACCCACCTGCTCTGGCCCAAAGACTCTCAGATTTCCTGCGGCCCGTGCAGAATGTCCAGATTGTGTGCCTAACCCTGCCTTTACTTCCACCTGCACTTGGACATATAATCAACTAACCTAAGCTGTATGGGCTATGGCTGCTGCCGGCCACTATCAGCCCATGCACAATTGCCACCTCTGTGCTGGCCATGTCCACAACCCTTTACTAGGGCTTATTTTTGGAGTAGGGCTTATTTTGGGGGTAAAACAGTACAACTGATTAGTACACTTAACTTCCTGCTCAGAATCTATGCATGGTCTCTCCTGTATTTTAGAATGTAGAGATGACTATCTCCCTGCCACCATCCCTGTATTGCAATTAATTATGTAGCAATATTAATATATATTAATATATATATTAATATATACAATACATACACCTCAATATAACAAAGGCCCTCCCTATAAGGAACATGTGATCCTGGAAAGAATAGATTTTGGTAAAAATTACCTACCAATATGCAAATTTATAAGCTATACTTAGTTCCTGGTGACTACATAAATGTGTCCTAATATTTTTATTGCAAACGAAACCAAAATAAAGAAACACTTTCGGGAGTTTTGAATTCCCAAAAGTAAAACTTTATTGGAAACACCATTTTGGTACTGAAGAAACAAAACTAGCTCTGGTTTTCCCATGCAAATGTTTGCCATGTTAAAAAATAGCTTTCTCTTGCCCCCCACCCCTAGGAGATCATATTGTCCAATCAGGACACATCCTTTCGTTATGGGAAAGGCCATCGCTTGCAAGAGGGTGGGATTGCACATATTTATACTAAAAAGGAAGACACAGAATGCATCATCCACATTGGACAGTATAGCAGAAGCATCAATGCCTTTCTCACCCACTGTCACCAATTCCTGTAAACCCTATCCCAAGCATAGTGCAAATTCTCTTTTATATCCATCTTTGGAATTAATGGGGTGACAATGAAAAGATAGACTGCAGTTTATAGGGGGAAAATCATTTCAAAAGTCAGAATTCATTCTTTTTCTACTGAAGTTTTATTTCTTCAATTTCCCTAAAAATGATACTCTGGAATTTCTTTTGAATTAGACATCAACTATCATAATTTTATTCATAGTAAGAAGGGGACAGAAGTAGAAGACTAATAGAAATATTAAATCTAGAATCTTTGGAATATATCTCTTGAAGATGCAGAAAAAGGAATTGTGATGTTTACAAAGAAGTGTAATGTCTCAAACCTTGAAGTCTTCATGAGAAAAAAAATGTGATTAGAGAGATTGGGTGTTGCTGCAACAGTGCACTACTTTTCATTTTGCAGTATGTGAAATAATTGTCTGATCT
Organism: Sibynophis collaris; assembly: GCA_036250565.1. Lineage (NCBI taxonomy): Eukaryota > Metazoa > Chordata > Lepidosauria > Squamata > Sibynophiidae > Sibynophis > Sibynophis collaris. Next base: position 296,845 of record JANHFK010006434.1, read on the forward strand.
GATATAAATTGTTCCTGTTGAACATGCCACTGTGCTATTCTAATCATGAATAAAAAATCCACAAGACACGATGGATCCAAGAATATGGAAAAGTCCAACAGATAGTAATTGAAGAATCCTAAAATAATTGCAAGTTGAAAATCAACAAAAACATCCTTAAAGCATTTGTATGCCCAGATGGATTGGGGGGAAGGGGGTATCCCATTGTAAGGAGACTTATATGAATACCACTGTAGTATATTTTCAATAAGATAGATGGTGGTGCAAAGCGGTTTCCTCAATGCAATCTGCAATTACTGAACATCTGAAACTGAACAATTCAGTGATGGCAGGAAAATCTGTGATATCATCATCATCATCCTTTTGCCATGATCTAGACAATATCCTATGAATGAGGACTGTATAGTCATATGTTTTTGAGAAGGAGGATACAGCTGCCTCAAAACAATTTATAGTTGTTTGGAAACAGCTTTCAGTTTATGGGAGAAGAGGACCTGAAGAAGATAAAAAGCAAAACAAAAACTCATCAGCAGCAAGTTTTGATTACAAGTCTCTAAGTTAACCTCTTGTCATATTGTCTATTGTTATAAAGAAACTTCACTTCAATAGATCAAGGGTGAATAAGTCTGGATTGTTTTTGCTTTCAAATCCCATAGGATATATTTCAAGATGTGTACCACACAACCCAAAATGCTTCTGAAACACGTTTTGCATTTAATGTACTGTAAAACACACACACCATAAAATGCAGGAAGGAATGTTGCTATCTCTACCCTTTTGTTCCATTCCTATCCAGAAAATTACTATTACTTAATCATCTTAGCTATTATCTGTGACTGAAAATGTGTTCATACTTCATAAAGAAAGATTCCTTAGTACTTTCCCTTGTGCATGGGTGATGCTGTTTTACATTTTTATCTAGTAATTTAAGCATTTATGCAATAGCATTCCATATTATTGGTTTGGATAACAAAATATTTTTTCTACATTTTAATTTTTTTCTCCCTCTTCAAGTACCCTATATTGTTCTCTCAACCCCTTAACATTCAGGCCAGAGTTCCATTCCATACCATTATTCCATAATAAGTGAGAAGTTGTCATCCTTTATTTTTGTTTTCCTAAATCTGTTTCATATCATCTTCAAACCATATGATTATTCAGATTGGCTTTATGATATATGGGTGGGACAGTTTCAGCAGCTTCACATGAATATTAATGCTTGAAACAAAAATAGTGATTGAAAGATTTCATCTTTGAAAGCTGAGCTGAATATTCTCTGATACATCTTGTTCAATTCATGATTTTTTTTCCCTCAGAAAAGAGTCTGCCTTTCCTATGGCTCAATCCAGGGGTGGGTTCTACTTACCTTTGCTACTGGCTCACAACAGGAGCGCATGTGGTGCTTCCGTGCATGCGCAGAGCATCTGTGATGATGTCTGGACAGGTGGGTGGAGCCTCCCGCCACATTTACTAATGGTTCTTAGAAAATTTTTAAGAATACGTTTAAGTTTCTTTGAATGATGTTCTGATATTTTTATCTTTATTTTTCATGTTTTACAGATTTTATTGTAATTTCTTTCTTTCTTTATTTATTTATTTTATTAAATTTTTATACTGCCCTATTCCCTTATGGGACTCATTTATTGATTGTTGTCCAGTAAACATGATTGTGAGTCAGAAAGCATACAGGTTTAACTTGCTATTATTATTTCCAGAAGTTTATTTTCTGTTAAATTGAATGATAAAAGTTTGTGGAAGAGCAAGAGGCATTTATAGTAAATAATATAGTGTTCCAGGAAAAATAAATAAATAAAACTTTCCAATTCTTTACTATTAACAGAATAGAATCTTCTTTTAAAGTAAGAGGATTCTATTTTGTTAATTGGAATATTAAACCTTCAACCCAATATCCTCGTATTGAGAAGTAAATGCCATTAAGCAGAATGGGATTGCCTGCTGAAAAGCAAACCAGAATTAAACTTTGTTGTCTGGATACAACACTATAATGTGCTCTTATGGCTGAAAAATAGACTGATGTCAAACTTTTGGGGTAGGAGAAATAAAAAAGCAGACATTGTTGTGATCCAGAAATGTTGTTCACTGCTTATTGTTGTAAAGTAACAAAATTGTGAAAGCCTATCAGAGTTTCTTTCTACTCTATTTTATATCAAGCAAAATCAGAGAGGGATTATTTTGTGTATCTTTCTCAAGTTTTCACTTTTTCTCAGAATTGAATCATCCTTCCTGAAAATTCTCCCTTAATGGTTGTCTGATTGCTTTCTCATTCTGAAGGGCCAGGTACACATACTTCCAAAAGAAAGGAATAGCCGCTTCTGTGTTGTTGCCAGGAAAACTACAAAGAATTGTTAGAAATTGAGTTTGATTTGAAGACTTATAGTGTACTCCTCTGCTGTAAGACAGTAAAAGAAAATTAGAACAAAATGGAATGGAAAAGAATTTACCTCTTTTTATTGCAAGAAAGTTACTCTTGATTTGATAATTGGAAAAAAAAAAGATACTGTGAAATCTCTTCTATCCAACCTAAAATGTGCAATAAATCTTCATTGCTTGTAAGTATAGGATAAACGTGAAATACATTGTGATTGAGCTCAGTGGTTCAAGCACTAAACGACTAGGAAGGAAGTAGATGTTCGTGCTAAACATATAGTGCTACACATAATTTGTCATAGCAGGTGACTATAAAATAGTCAGGCTCATCCGTAGGTTCTCTGCTATTCTAACTGGCAATTTGGCATTTATGCCAGATGATTTATGACAATCAAATAAATTTTACAGCTGGCTGGCTCCTACTTTTAAAAAAGAATTAGATCCAGTGGCAATGCTTTATAAAATTTCTATGTGGCATAACTGTTGAGTGTGAATATTATTCATGGCAATGAATGTGATGATGTAGTCCTGACAAGTTGTCCTGTGATGAGGGGCAAGATGGCTAGCTGTTCTAGCTTGTTTGCATCTGGTTGCTAGCATGCTGATCATATTTTCCACCCTGATTGTCCATTTTGGCTTTTTTTTTTCCCTTGTTGATTTTTGCATCACAGATAGTTACAACTGCAGCCATGCTGTACATTTGTTGGTTTATTTCTTGCAGTAAGATGACGATGATGATGATGATGATGATGATGATGATGATGATGATGATGATGATGATTACAGATTATCCATCCAGAGAAACCAGCAAAATTACTGTGACGGAGAGATTTTATGAAAGATCTGTATGAAGCTTTGCCAGTCAAAAATCAAAAGGAGTTCAGTAGTACACCTTTTCAGATGAACATAACTTATAAAAACATGTAAGCTTTTGTGTATTGTAATTCACTTCATTATATGAGTGAAATTATTTATCTAATGTGGGATTTAAATAGGGATGAAACAAGGAACGGAAAGAAAAAATGGATATGTGGATGCAAGTTACGTGTGAGAGATTACAAGTATCCTATCAATTACCAAATGTAATGTGTGAAAAATCAATTGTTTTTGTTAAAGATCTTCTAAGATTGTCTGAAACCTTTTCATATCTGTGACTTCAGCAGACTCTTTCTCTATGATGCAGGTATAGTTGTCATTATTTTAAAACAGCAACCTTAAATTCTATAATCAAATATTCTAGGAGGTTAAAATGCTTTGATATTACTTATTAAACTTCCACACAAGCATTACTTCATAAGGCATTAAACAATTTCACAAGCCACAGGAAACAAAGCGTGATCTAACATGAAATCAGACCCTACCACAAACCCAGATGTCTACTTTGCATGCACATTGGTATCCACAGCAGCAGCTCTGCCTTCAACAACTTCACATACAAAATTAAAGATGTCTTTCCATGTTCTTCCTCTGAGGTGTTATATGCCATCCTTTGCCAGGCATTCCCCTCTTGGATTTTACAAGCCAAGTGCTGCACAAAGGAATTAACAAACACAGCTTTGACATTGGGAGTCATAACAAAGATAAAGTAATATGAGAATATTTTACCCTCCTTGGACACCTAATTACAGATTTCAAGGTTGCTATTTTATAACAATGAAACAGCGTCAGTATTGGAAAATGAGACTTTGCTGAATGAAGGCTACATCAAAGGCTAACTCAAAAGGTCTTAATAAACAAAAAAGATGTTTAGCGAATTACTGTGGATAATTGATGAGAAACTTGTAATCTATTTCATGTATTGCCTATTTCTTCATAACGAAACTTCCCTTTATGTCCCCTTCACAACTCATTCCTATATAACTACTACATATAATTTCACCCCTCCATGTACATATCTGAAATAAAAGCTACAATTCATGAAATCTTACATGTTTTCGTAAAATCTGCTTGCCTAAAAATGTGCTACCAGAGTTCTGATTTTGGGGGAGGAAGAGGGCAATTTAATTCTCCTCCTTCTCAGTGATCCTGAACAGTGCCACTGAAAAGGAAACAAAGCAACGATGCTTGCCTCTCCTAGCTATAAAAAATCCCTACAGGGAATGAGAAGGAGACTTAGCAAGTCGAACTTGGTACCATGATCCCTATTGTTAATTGCTGTAGTAAAAGCATTATGGAACAAGATTTCTAAGAAAAAAGGAAGAGATACAACTTTCTCTTTCCTCCCGGTAATCCCTTATTATCATGGGAGGGGAAAAAAGCATCTGAAATTAAACACTCTAATTTGGAATATTCAAATTCAGGGTATGATAATTGATATCCATTCATAGCTGTAAAAAAACTCAAAACTCTACTGCTTTCGTAAGGTATAAATGGTTATATTACTATGTCATAAATACTTACACTTACAATTCAAACTGCCTCTGTCCTGTGCTCATATCAGGTGGATCGTAAACTGACTTAAGAAAAACTTATTTAGATTCAAATGCTTTGGCAATGGTAAATTTGGATTGCATGCTACCAATCTTTCCATTGGGCAGTTCTCCTGCTGCTTCCTTTCTGTTCTAGGAAAGAAATGGCAAATTGTTTTCCTCCCTCTGGTGACTTCTCCTGTATTTACACACTGGTTTGTGTGTTTATAGGCTTTTCACTATGTGGGAGCACCTTCTTTTTCAAGTGACTGGAATCACAGTTACGTCTTTGAACATTAAAAAAAAGAAAGAATGGTTTGAAGTCTTCTTTATGCTAAGTGAAGATCATAACCATCATGCTATTTCAGCAGCGATCACAGGATATATACAAAATTAGATAAAAATTGGCTCAGATGAAGGGGCAGGTTTTTAAACAGCTAATAGGTTACATGCAACCAACTGAAATGTTTTAGCTTAGACAAACAGTAACACTTGCAGTGACATAAGAGGGAAAGTATAGTTTAGAAGTGACACAGAGATTGTAAATGGAGATCACTTTGAAATGAGTGGGAAATTAATAAAGGAAATGTGGTCCATTTCTGTCCACCAGAAATGTTTGTCTGGCCATTCTGTCAACAGGCCAACCAGACAGTACAGATAAGCCCATCATGTAATATGTCAGCTTTGCTTACAACATACTTTAATTTTTTTCCTCCTTTTTTAACGGAATGAAATTTCAAACTTCTTTTCTTTGAAGTACCACGTTTCTTTTTGATGTCCCACTACGGCAGTCATCTATAAAGGGAAAAGCTTGGTAAATACATTGCCTTCAAGATATCAAGTTGAACATTGTGACAGCTGAATCAAGCCTTTGTTGTTCTCAGGCCGTTCTGGTTCACTGAATGAATCTATGGAGAAAGAATGACGGGACCAGAGGTCGGTCTTGTGCTGTCATTATTTTTACTGTATGTTTCACTAGCGTAGTTGTGGCATGTGAAACTCTCCCTGAGACTGGCAGAAGAAGCTATGTATGTAAATAACAAAGTGTTGTACCGTTCCAGGTAGGTCAATACCTGACAATATAGTAAATAGCATGGTGTGTGATCACAAAAAAAACCTTATTCTTTAGCTTAAAAATTATCTGGTATGACATTTTGTTAGATGTCTTGGAAGAAAAGGCTAACACAAAGCAAAGTTGGGAGATGTAGGCAAGGAATAACAAGAAGTGCTTCGTGGAAATGCAAGTTGCTATGTCATTGACTGGAGTCATAGAAGAAAGTTCAAAAACATTGAATCAAACTGGAAATAAGAATAGGCATAATAGCATTTTAAATACATTATGGAAATTCTGTTATAGGGTCAACCAGAAATAGAGAGGTAGATAAGACATGACAAATGGGATGAACAAAGACCAAGGAGACCTTTTGTTGCAAAGACCTTGCAACAAAAATAGCCACATCACATTATTGGGCTTAGCTAAAGTAGAATCCTGAGGGAAAAGACTGCATTTTGTCATGACATTTCCCCTAGTTTGATCTTTAGCAATATAGACATAGTTTCTCAAGTTCTATGACCCAAATATGTGATCTACAAAACCCCAGAAAATCAACCAAAAGTTCTTTTTTTGCCCTCTTGCTGCTTCAAAATCAGTTTACGGATGGCTCAGGTTCACCTCTCTACCCACATTGCCACAAACTAAGAGACCTGATGGCCCAGTGGTTAGAATGCAGTATTGCAAGCTAACTCTGCCACAGCCTAGAGTTTGATCCTAACAGGCTCAAGTAACACGAGGAACCAGATAGTTGGGGGCAATATGCTGACATTGTAAACCACCCAGCGGGTGCTGAAAAGCATTACGGAATGGCATATACTAAGTGCTATAGCTATTGTTTTTGTGAAATTAGATGAAGAAAGATCAATTCTTTTAGGCAGTAACCACTCAGAAATGCTGGGAGTTGGGCAGCATATACTGTAAATAAAATGAATTATTGTTGGGAAACCCTAAAATTGTTAATAAAATTGCATATGCCTTGCCTTACCTGGATGCCATATGATTGCAGAAATTGATTCTGAATTCATTCTTTCTGCTCTAATGTCTGAGCTTGCTGAAAGCTGATACTAGGTTTAGAGGTTCTGCCGACTTATATTTCCTTCCCTTTTTCAGATCTTTTCACTCTTTGTTCATTCAATAACCATTATGCCTTTTTCCATTGCTCTGCTAATACTTTTGGTGATGAACTGGGTTTTTATTTCTTGACTAGCAATTCACTTTGAAACATTCATTATTCTCCATAATTCAAAATTCTCTAAAATTCATTCCGTGCAAGCTCGTACTTCAGCAGTAGTGATATTAGCCTGAGTGAAATTAGTGTAACAGTTCTGATATCAGCCCCTGATGAGCAATAGAATAATATACTCCATGGATGGACAATATGATCTCATGTTATTATCAAGAAATTAGGTCTGTGGACAATTAAGCTTCACTATACCTTTATAAGAAGACGTCTTCAAATAGCGATGGTTCTTCAGCTTAGAAACTGAGATGAGCACTGCTCCTAGAGCCAGAAACGACTAGCACACATGTGCGGGGGAACCTTTACATTTACCTTATACCTTTATATTCACTAGGGTGAATTTATGTCATTTATGAAGATATTGAAGAGTAATGGGCTTAAGACAGAACTTTGTGGTACCCCAATGCTTACTTCCCTCCATGTAGAGGTAGTAACATTAAGGATGACTCACTCAGTATGGTTTGTCAGCTAGTTACAAATCCATCCATTGGTCATGCTGTCTATCCCACATTTTTTTCTAGTTTACCAAGAAGTAGGTTGTGGTCTACTTTCTTGAATGCCTTGCTGAAGTTTAAGTATACTATGTCCACAGCATTTCACTGACTTATAAATTTAGTCACTTTGTCAAAGAATGAGACAAGATTGGCTTGGCATGATCTGTTTTAACAAACTCTTACTTTATTTGTTTCTAGATGTTCGCAGATCTGTTTTTTAATTATTTTTCCAGTATGTTCCCAGGTACTGATGTTAAGCTGATTTATCTTAGAATAGAATAGAATAGGATAACAGAGTTGGAAGGGACCTTGGAGGTCTTCTAGTCCAACCCCCTGCCTAGGCAGGAAA
>JANHFK010006434.1:329028-343127 GCA_036250565.1 Sibynophis collaris
GTGAGATTCGAACCTGCAGTAATTCCAGGCAGCTGGTGTTAATAACAGGGTGCTTTAGACCACTGTACTACCAAGGCACTATCAATCTTAAACAAGGAAGTGACAAAAACCTCCAGAGTGAGATAAATTCCAGCCAACCAAGAAAGGTATTTAGCTTATGAATGTCTACTTTCACTGATTACTGTATTGATTATTCTTCCATAATGGAAGAAAAAGATTCTGATTGGAAACACTGAGCATTGGGACCAGCCATGAAATCCAGCCGTATCTATCCAGCTTGCACGAACTGGTAGCACCAGTGGCGGCCTACCCACCAGGACCTCCTTATATCCTGTTTTTGACCCTCTGCGCATGTGCAGAAGAGGCACGTGCTCCCATTCCCAAACCGGTAGCGAAGGTAAGTGGATTTCACCACTGATTGAGACACTACAAAGTCAGTTTTAACTATTTGTTTCATGTTCCTTGCCATCATTAATATTTTGGAAGGTAATATAAAACTATTTATGGCTGGTCTGAATCACTTCCCCTTCTGTCAGAAAAGTTGACCATGGCTGTCTTTTAAAATTTTCTTCATTAGAGGGAAAAGAAACACACACACAAAAAGTTGTACTAACATCAGATGGAATAAACATCACTTTAAATAGGTCAGTGTGAATTAAATTAACAAGAACATTGCTATAATGAAGAAAAAAGAAAGAAAGAAAAATTTGAAAACATATAATCAGAAACTAAACAGTTGAAAGGAATTTGACAAGACTGGTTTCTTTTGTCTTGTCCAGAATAAAGCCCATTTAAACTAGCGATATGAATTATATGAATTATATCAGCAGCTATTTTTTTCTTTAAGGACAGCAAGGTTTACTGCTATTATGTTATTATCTTCTATGAGATTCTTCATTATGCCTTTGAGTCAGTGATAACTTCATGAAGAAGTCCCTGCCATTTTCTTGGTGAGGTTTTTAGGAAAGACTTCTTCCTTGGGTTATGCTGGAGCGACAGGCTCAAAGTCAACCAGATGACTTTGTGGGTAAGGTGGAATTAGAAATCACAATTTACCAATTTCTAGCCAGGTGCCTTAAGCACTACACCCAACAGGTTTTGACAGGCTATTTTAACCATTCACAAGAAGGTCATCCATATCATTTTGATGTAATGGAATGTTCAAAATATAGCAAGAGCACATGTGCATTTTTTTTTCAGTGTATAAATAAGGCTGACAATATAAATAAAACAAAGAACTATATATTGAGGGATATTTCTTAAAGTTACCTTATACTACACTCACCTACATGTGAGTTAGATTGAAAAGAAAAACAGATGTTGTGATCTGGCACTGCTGAATGGTCAACTAAATCTAAATCAATTTTATTTTGTTTAAAATAAAGGTATAATTTAGGGGTGGGGCTTGCTTTTGTTTTTGTTTCAAATTAACACTTGGATTTCTGCTTAACAGCTTATCTGCCTAGTGTCCTTTTTCCAATTCAGTTCAGTCAATCAGAAGTAATATTCTATGATTAAATAATACTTACTTTAAATCTTAAGGCAATGATAATCCAAATATTTTAAGACTCCAATAGTAAGAATTCACAATCAGAAATACATCTACTCTGTTTCCCCCAAAATAAGACATCCCCTGATAATAAGCCCAATCAGGCCTTGGAGCACACGGCAATAAGGCCAAGCATTTATTTCAGGGTTCAAAAAAAAATAAATAAGACAAGGTCTTATTTTTGGGGAAACACGGTATATTTAAGTTTTTCTGGCTTTCATGACTATTCCTTGAATGAACCTTCACATTCTCTTCCAGCTGAACTCTTCAGGCAGGATGGGAACAACATAGGATGTGTAAGTGATTCAGATGTTTTGGTCCATTCCTCTCTAGGATAGCTGTGCTCAGTTTGTCTCCCAGTCTTGATAAACCAGCCTCTATGTGAGTCACTGAGTGGTAAATCTGAAATGTCATCCTAGCCCTAACTTGTTTTATATTCTGATTAAAGTTTCTTTAAATGCATTCCCTGCCATATTGATTCTCTGTAGCTCCAAAATAGGAGATTTCAACCAGATGCTAAGTCTTTCAACGGTAATTAACAGCATGACATGTAGTGAGTAATTTTGATAATGATTACCATCATTCTTTTTTCTTTCTCCTGAAGTGCTAAGTACAGTAATCATCACCTGTTCACAGTCAGTCTTATTGCACCACAGGCTATTAACAAGTGATATCAGCATTTAACTAAAGTTTGGTTCCCAGAAATTGTTTGATTTTAGATTAATAATAAAATAACTCCTTAAAAACTGGGGCCATATACAATTACAGCAATTTTTCTAGTTCACTATTTTTCTGATCAAGCTTTGATCCATATTTTCTCTCTCTAATAGATATGAAATAATATCTAAACATAGAGCACTTTTGTTCCAAACTTCAATTTTCACCCAGTTTTTGAATTGTTCTACAAACACAGAGAATATATTTATCTCTATTTATTATATGCACAATATTTACATTAGAAAGATAAATATAAAGAATATATAATTCAGCTCTATTTTCAATTCATATAAAATAATTCAGTCAACTTGAGTATACTATAAATGTGTATGTTTTAATCTGATTAATTGGTTAAAAGAATGACATATAAAGATAGGTACTAATGGTAAGGCATAAGAGTACTTTTCCAAAAATTACTAGATGGGATAAAGGAATGTCTAATTTTTGCTTGCATCTCATTTTTTGCATTTCCCCCTCCCCTTCTTTATTCAGGAAAGTTATGCATGGTGTTTCATATTTAAGTATTAGAAAAGGAAAGTATTCTTCTTTACATGCACATCAAGTCAGAAATTGTACTCTTTAAATGATTGATCAGTTTGTTTTTACAGTTTTTAATCAGAGTTCATTCTAAGTCCCTTTCTGGGTATGAAGGTAATCAGGGCCAAACTTAGTTACTATATAAACAAAGACCACTAGACAATATAGGACCTTTTGACTAGATGGTGAATTTTCAAGAACATCCTTGAAGAAATCCATGAAAACCTACCGTAGTTCTTGTAGGCATTGCCCACAATTAACAATAAATTAACTGTTTTCTGAACTCAGTCTGAGTAGGGCCCACAGACATACAGTCTAATCCTTTATACATTTTCCCCTGAAATCATGAAATCTGTTGCAAATTTAAAATCACAAGGATGTTCTCAATTGTTGTCAAATTACCACAAATAATACACAGTTTGTATACCATCTATTTTTGCAATTAAGCGTGAGTTGTAATCCACCAGCAAAATTAAACAATACTACCAAAGAATCCAATTGTAATCCTTTCAAGCTAAAACCAGCAAAATGATTATATGGATAAAATTATTTTCAACTAGGATTATAATATAGTGATCACTTTTATAATGATGACCACAATTAGCATAATCTGACATCATCTGAAATAAATTTAGAAGTTAAAAAGAATTTAGAAATGGAGGGCTGATTGAGAAGGCAATTAGAGTTCATAATTCCTATCTTTGGAAACATTCTTTTGTAAATAACATTGAACTTTATTTCACAACTTCTATAAAAACATGTTTCTCCTGAGATTTTAGTGACTCACAATAGAATTGGGAAATTGGCATATGTGTTGTATTGTATGGAGGATTACAAATAGATTTAAATAATTAAACAAGCCAAAGTTTGTCATTATGAATAATTTTTTGGCACGGCACTTTGAAAGTGTTGGTTTGCTTAGGTTTAAGTAAGGAGAAAGGAGTTGAATGCCTCAAAATAATAATAATAATAAGTGGAGTGAATAATTTCCCAGTTGTGCAAGGTTTAAGAGAGAATAGAAGCAGCAGTTCTTTCACTGCAAACAGCATGGCTGGATCAAAAGCTTTAGAAAAGAATTAAGGTGGAATTAGGGAGAGACAAGGGGAAGAGAAAAAATGGATTCGATTACATACAGCATCTGGGAGTACTAGGGCCAGAATAGTCATCAAATTTTATCCAAATTTAAATTTTAAAGTGAAGTATTATAAAATTTGAAAGATACCCAGATTAAAGAAAATTTAGCGTTCAGTATTTCTGAACTGTAATGTCTGGATGCAGATCTTTGACTAATATGCAGGTTAGAATGTAATATCTTTTCATATGTTGCCATGGCATGTTTCATAATACAACTTTCAGGAATAAAATATTTGAGCTGTAAGCGTCACTTCAGCCACTACCTGGCAGCCAAGAAACATTGTTGTCCATAATTGCCATATGGTGCTTTATTCATATTTTGCAGTCCAATATATTAGCCTTAAAATGGGCATTATAGTATTAGAATATGGCTAGAAACAATGCATTTTGACAAAATGTACATAAAATGTACATTCATTGTAGGGTGGAATAACTTAAAAATATGCATATAGATTTCTATAAGAATTCTTCCTTTAAAAAATTATAAACACAGAAACAGGGTAAAATGGATAAGCATAGACAAATATGCACATCTACCCACCCTCTGGAATTAATGAACAATGTAGACTAAGTGATTTCAAATAAACTAGCAGTCCAAGGTCAGGATATTGTTGCCAAACATTTTGCTTTTTTAGACTTCCATATTCATTGTTTAGTTCTATTGAAAGAAATCTTTCATGAAACCTAAGCATCTTTTTTAAACCCTGTTCTCTTATTTCTGTGAATTGTTGAATGTTAGATTTTCAATGCAAGGATCTCTTCTTTAGTACTTCATGTTACTGGGTGGAAACTGCTGTGGTGTAGGTCATCATGGAGTGGAGATAATGGTAGTACCATTTTACATTATACATACTAATAGCATTTGTGTCACAGCATACATGCCTTAAGACTCAAAAGATAGCAAATGTGTTTTGTTAGAATTAAGCCAAAAGCCAGAAGTGTTGACATTTATGTAAATATTCAACAACTTTTCAGTTTCATGACCACCAAGCACTAAGGCAACAGCCTACTAACAGGTGAGAAGAAAAAATGAAGTCCTCAAACTTCTGTGGTGTACCAGTGGTGAACAATCTTGTGGCTTCATTCTTGTCCATCATAAACAGCTATGACTATGAGTTCTTTGTCAAATAAATGTGAGAAGTAGTTTTCACACATCTGATATTACATCTGTCCATTACCAAAACACAAGACAGAGAGAAATGAAGCATCTCTCCTGATAGGACTATTCAGTAAGTGTTGCATAGATCAGGCGGAACACAGAAGCACAAAAACTGTCCAGAGATCTCACTATAAATAAAACTTGATTTGATGCATAGTATCACCAGAATTCTTCTCACAGTGGCTTCATAGCTTTTCTATAATTAAACTACTTGGCTTCAGTTTGTGGATTCTTGTATGCCTGTTTAAGTGGTTCTAGTTTATTTGCCAGAAAAAAAACCCCAAATTAAGGTGAGAAAATGATTTAAGCAGTGATGTCTCAAAATGTTTTTGATTAATGTTCAGTTATGGCATATAATAATTGTATAAATAAGTTATAGCATTTAAGAAAACCAATGATTGTAGTATAACACTACTTTTTTATTTAGCTATATAAGCTTTTGCACATGATACCCTTCCATACCATGCTTTCCTCTGGTAAGATGGTTCTGTATTTGTGATGATAGACATATTCTGCATTACACCTGGAGATCTGTCTCTTTGGGGATAGGGTTCTTGAAAGGAAACTTTGAGTGAAAATTAATCACATAGCCAGTGAGTATCTGACCCAGGATTTTCCATTATCACCAAAACTACTATCAATTGTTCAAGACAGTCTTCCCTACTTGGAGACAATGGAAGCTAACTTGTCACACTTGTTCTTTGACACATTTTTCAACAGTGTTAAAAGATACTAATTGAAAAATGAAGCCAAGTGATAGGCTTGAACTGCATTAGCAACTGCCCAAAAATAAAAGCTCAAAAGTTGTTTTAAATGAGCAAAAGTTATGTTTTTTTAAAAATATTCACTTCAGATTACTGCCATTCTTGCCAAATAAACCTCTCAACCTTGTTCTCCACTCCTTACTATTTACAGTACATCAAGTCTTCTGATCATTAAATGTTTTGAATTTTATCCTTTAGCCCTAAATTTTACTATAATGTCTTCAGTATTAGCTTCATTCTTTCATACTAAGGGGGAAAAAATGGGCTTCTAGGAGAGAAAGAGAATGAAGAAATAGGTGAGGGTGTTTTCCCCCTTTTTTCAGGTTTTTCTTATTCTTTCTAACTTCCATTTTTAGTTCTGCACATTTTGTAACATCTACTTTCATCATGGCAAAATTTAGTATATGTTTTACTGTGTAGGGTATAGGGTCATAAAGACATTGTGTGAGTGTTCTTAAGTTTCATGAGTACATTGCATGATGTCAATAAAGAAGAATATTTGTTGAAATGAGGGGGTCCTTGGTGCTCTCTGAGCTTGTTTTTTTGCAGACATGGTTGTTTTCTTGCAGACATTTCATTAGGCAAACTAGGCTAACTGTGCTAGTAAGGTTTGCTGTCCATTTATATTCTAGTGCCTTGCCTGTCAGTGTTGGTGCGAATCGTGTTAGAGGTTCTTTGGTTATGATTTACTGTTTGGTTCTTTGGCAGCTCCAAGGAAGAATACTTCAAATACTCCAAACAATTGGAGTATGGTTTACTTAATTTTTGGTCTGATATTAATTTTGGAGTAATTTATCTCTTTGCATAGTGTGTAGCTACTGTTTATGTCTATGTGCCTGTTGATGGCTAATTTGACAGAGTGCTAGGCTTTTAGGAATTCCTTAGCATTTTTGGTCTTGGCTTGGTGTAGAAAGATCACAGTTTCCCAGTTGAAACTATGTTTAGGTCTGTCCACATGTTGTGAAATTCATGTCTTCTGACTGCTAGTTAGTGTTCATGGATGTGTTCTTGAAGTCTTCTGTCTGTTTGTCATATGTAATGGCTGTTGCAGTCATTACATTATATGTTGTAGATGATTTCTGTTTCTTCTTCTGGAGCCACATTTGGTTCACTTAAGATGTGTTGGGGCTTTAGTTAGTTAGTTTGTTTGTTATGTTGATTCCATGTGGTTATGGTAGTGTGTTTTTTAGATATGTTCTTGACATGTAGGACTGTTATTTTTTTAGGGCAGCAGATTTGAGAGACATGAATGCTGAGCTATGTATAAAGAAATATACTGAGGATACTACCTTACTAACAAGTGTGTTATAGTATTCTTCATACCTCTTTACAATTTAAAATCTTTAGTTATAATGGTTAGGTATCTTAGGAGTTGCCATGTAGTCATATTTGGAAGATGCAAAGCTGTGGAAAACTGCTGTATAGATCATATAACACTTTAAAATTATTAGGGACACAGGACAAGTGTCAATTCAACTGAATAATTTGATGGATACCATTTTGGGTCTAAAGCACAATCCAAAGAGAAAGAACCAAGGAGGTCTTATGTTTCATGTTTTGTGGAATTATATTGGACACAGAGTCTCTTGGTTCACAGAAGAAATAAGAGCTGAAACAAAGTGCTACCAGTTTCAGAAAAGCAGCAGGAACATCTGAGATTGTTTTGTAAGGTTGACTTCTCTGTACTGTGCAGCTTTTGATAAGACTGGACAGCCACCCATCTGAAATGTTATAGGGGGATTGGACTAGAAGAACTTCAAGGTACTTTCCAGCTCTATTCTGATTGATTGGATGGAGTTAAGATCAGAGACAGACTATGCAGAAGGAATGAATAACAATGTTTCTTTGTTGAACATGGACACGGGTTTCTTTGCATCTATTTCTGGTGTTCAAAGCATTGTGGCATGTACTTCCTACAAAAGATGATATCCAGAAAGTGCCTTTTTTTGGCACTATTTCTGGTAAAACTGAAGGTCTGATAACTTTCCTGACTTAAGAGAAAGACTGAAATAGTAAATATTGCCTTGTGCTAACAGAACAGCTACTAAGATGCTTTATTTTAGAGAATTTTCTTAGCCACAAGGTGAATATTATGGTAGTGCAGAGTTAAAATGGCTCTTGAGAAATGAGACAGAATTCAAGACAGAGGGTTTACTTTCACACATCTCATCAAACCACTTCTGTTAAGTGTAAAGGTTGGTTCAAAGATGAACTAGAACCAGGATAGTCTGCCAGCACTGTGCTAATATTTTACTTTGCGTGGTTGGCTTTGGGTTCATTTATTTCAGTCTTTCAGAACTTTGAATTTCCTAAGATGGTTGATTGCCACTTACTTTTTTTCTAAATCACACCATGATTGCTCATGTTGCAAATGGTTTAATTAAGAGTATTCAGAAGAAAGTAGCAGCATTAAAGCTTCAGCAATATTATTTTAATTATGATGGCATAATTAGTATAATTGAGTTTTATTAGAAAATCTTATTTTCAGTAAGTTTGAATGTTTTCTTAAACAAAAAGCCAGGATTTATTTTACTTTCATTGTAAAGTATTTTTAAAGATACACTTATCAAAATAGATATGGAGATAAAGGATCATCACATCCATGCTTGGAAGTGTTAACACTTTATATTTGTAGTCCCTTACTGAACTTCAAAAAACAAAACAAAACATTGTGCTTTATTTATTTATCTAATTTATGTAGCCACCCATATCACAAGAAGTGATATTTAGTAGCATGCTACAATTCAATTAAAGACAACTATATAAAAATAATAACTGTAAAAATATAAAAAATGTTACTAAAAAGGACATACTTTCTGCAATATGCTGCAATAACACCAAGAATTCTTTTTTTTAAATTTATGTGTAAAATTTATGCCCATCTTCTGTCACATGACTCTGCAGTTTGGAATCTGATCTAATTTTGCCGTGTAATTTTGCCAATCTTGACTAATAAATGTTACATAACATATTGTTCATATACTTTTGTTATAGTTGTTATATAATGTATAGCTCAAGATGGAGTGTGACACAGCTACAGTATGAGTCGTCTATGAAAGACTGTATTCTGGATTATAGATACAGTTGGGGTACTTAATTTTTAAGCTGAGAGATGTCTTATTCACCAGTTTTGTGGTTCTCCTTTATTCTGAGCCAATTATACACATCTCTTAATTAGCTTTTAAAGATGGTCAGTACGTCTGAAATAAGAGACTTGGATGTGATCCTTATTTATTATTTATTTATTTATTTATTTATTTATTTATTTATTTATTTATTTATTTATTTATTTATTTATGTATTTGTTCATTTGTTCATTCGTTCATTCATTCATTCATTCATTCATTCATTCATTCATTCATTCATTCATTTCAATCTTGTGATTCTGGTGAGAAACAGTGGATAAAAATACAAAATAACACCAAAATAAATACAGAACAGCAGCTAAGGTAAAAAACATCACAATCATCAATGTAATCATCCCACTGGGTCTGTCACTTATTCCAACTACCATATCTGATGACATAAACAGGTCTTCAAAGTCATCTGAGAGGTTACCAGGATTGGAATGAATCTAATCTATCAGGGAATGATCCAAAGAGCAGGCACCGTAATAGAAAAGCTGTCTTGCTGGCTCATGCCAGATGGCATTTTGTAATAGATGGAACCTGTAGCATGTACATATCTCCTGCCAGATCTGCTAGGACAAGTAGACACAATTGGAGAGTTGCCCTGTCTCAGCATGCGAATCTGATTTATCATTGCTCGTCTAGCTAGATTGTCAAATTCAGCTTTAAATCTTTGCATGAAGTCTTGGTATTGTCAAGTAATGGATCCTTGCCCTCAATAAGGGGCATGACCATTTGACTGGCCCTTCTTTTAATAGCTCAGAACAAATGTCACCTTGGAACGATCTGTAGGAAATTTTGCTGGCTGACATGCTGTAATGATTCATACTGGGTTGTAAAAGTCAGGAACTGATCCTGGTTTCCTCCAGGCTTCTCTGGCAAACACCCATGAGAGCAAAGAAACATTGGTTGATCTGCCAGCTACTGTGTGCTGCTGCTGTTGAGCCAGCCTTGTCCCAACTGTTGTCTTAATTGTACCATGGCATTGTGTAGGTTTGCAATTTGTATATCCAGTTGCTGTTGATATGGTAACAATGCAGAACAAGCTGTTCTGCAGAGAGTAGGGTAAATATCTGATGCCATCTCCATGACCAAAGGAAATGTTTAATGTTTCTTTTTTTAATAATAATGATACTAAAAAATAAAAGATTTTAAAAGTACAAAGTAATATAATATAAAAGAATGAAAAGACAAGATAGAAAGTACAGAAAGAATGAAAAGGAAAAAAATAGTAAAGAGAAAGAAAAAAAGCTACAGTATATAAACCCTTTATCACAGCAAGTACACAATTTTAGTAACTTACCATTTTCTCTGAAAATACAATAAAAGATATCTTCCTGTATTTCATTTCTTATCATTTGATTCCGATCAACAAAAAGCCATTAAGGATTACAGAAGCAATAACACATATATTTTGAACTTGATCAAATAAACCAACTTTATATTCCTTACCTCTGGTTTTTACAATCTTGATCTTTGATCCCTTTAAATAAACTTTACAATCTCCAAACTTTATTTCTTTTCATTTTCTCTTTGTCTCTTTTCAGAAACTCTTCAAAACTTCTACCTAGCTCTTTCTAAAATCCAAAATAAGTCATTCTTCTGATTTGCTATTTGTAAATCCCTTTTAATTATCATTTTATTTCATTTTTATAGTTTGTAATTTTTAAATCCACATTGAAATAAGTCTCAGTTGTTGTCTAGTAAAGTTTATTCTTTTTTAAAACTAGTTTGCTTATCAAAGCAGGTATTCTTAAGATTAACTTTGGAGTTGGTTTTTCACAAATATCTTTAAATTCATCCAAAGTTAGACTATTTTTCTCTATTCTGTATTAGTGAGTCAAAATAAAATGTTCTTTCTTTTAATTATAATATTTAGTTCTTTCTTATTCCCTTTATCATCCAACCTTGAAAGTCCCATCTTATCACTTTTTGCCTAACAACAACATTTTCCAATGTTAAAGTTTTGTATAATTAATTTTAAAATTGTTTCACTTCCTTCTGGAGCCTTAATCCACTTTTAATTTTCTAAAATCAAGGTTCTAATTGTTTTCTTATCTACAGTATCATTCCATTTTTTAAAAAGTCCTTAAGACTTTAAAACTTCACTCCTTAAAACTTCAAGGATTGAAAGAGACTCATGCACCAAATACTGTTAAATATATTGATCCGAAGATTCTTAATAATTGATAAGTGACTAAAAGATAATTTGTAAACTGAATAAGAAATGAGGCTCAGATTTCCCCCCATGTATGTAGACTACTTTGTGACTGTGAACTTAGATGGAATACCTTGACTCCAGGGGTGAAATCTACTTACCTTCCCTACCTGTTCAGAAGTGTGTGACTTAGCCATGCCCACCCAGCTGGTTTGGCCCCCCCAAGAGTCTGAGGGACCATGAATTGGCCCCCTGTTTAAAAAGTTTGAGGACCCCTGCTCTAAATGGACTGCTGGTACTGTAATCTGCTTAATTGTAGTAGAGTAAAAATTTGAAGGTCTAACAGATCTCCTGTCTCTCAACACTCTTTTATCTGTTTGTTTAGAGATAACAAAGGGCTAAATGTACTATCTAGCTTTCTTTCTCTGTGAGGCAGCATCCCTTTTTGGCTGTAAAATATGGTCTTTTCTTTTTCAGGTTGTTATCTGGTATATGGGTCAAAGCATTTTGTAATTCACTAATAAGTAAGTAAGAGATGTTACTGTGTACTTGAAATACAGGATAATGCCATGATTAATTGACTGGTATTTGTTAATAGGTAGCATTGGTCTGTGTTTACTTATGGGTCAAAGAGAGATATTGTTGACTGATTCCCTGAATGGTGTTTCCCTACAAGTAAACATACCCCATTCACATAGCATCCCAATTTTTAAAAGGATATAAAAGATAGAGGCTAAATTTGCTAATTTGGTAAAGGCTACCATATCTGGCTGCAAACATCCAATTAGACATACCTACAGCCCTGTGCTGACATCTCAAAGTTGTTTTATTTTTTTGCTGTCAGCATACCACAGAATTTAAATTTAAACTTAGGCAATTTTTGGAGTTGCAAATTTCACTGCCTAGGATGTTTCCAGCATTTGGAAAATAATGTACACATCTGGAAGTTCCCCAGATCAATGAATATTCTAAAATGATCAGAACAGTACTGAGTAAGATGCAAAATGAATTAAAAAGTTTTGGATATTAAAAAAAAAACCAATTAGTTGTATGGAAATTCCTTAAGATAAGCCTAACTATCAGGACCTTCTTGCAGTTAAATATGCAATGTTGCATGTTTACACTGATGTAGGTTCCATTATGTCCAGATGGTTTCTATGTAACAGGTACAGGATTTTAGCCGCAATTTTACTTTTCCATATATTTCCAAAATACATGTTACAATTAAATAGCATTCCAACAAACAAGGTTTTCCAAGTATCTTGTAGGATATTTGGATTGTTTTCATCACACATATAATACATTTGCAGTTCATATTTCAAAGTTCATTTCATTTCATTTTGGTGTACTATATATATAAACACACATGAAATGTATATCAAAATCTGATTGGACTTATTTTATTTTTTACCTTGAAGGAAACACATTTGCTTGCTGTCAAATGTATAGCTCAGAGGTGGTATTCAGCAGGTTCTAACCAGTCCTGGAGAACCAGAAGTGGACATTTTGAGTTGCTCAGAGAACTGGTAAATACCACCTCTGACTGGCCCCACCGCCATCTATTCTCTGCCTCCCGAGTCCCAGTTGATCGGGAGGAAATGGAGATTTTACAGTATCCTTCCCCTGACACTCCTACCAGGCCACGGCATGCCCACCAGGCCACGTCTACTGAACCGGAAGTAAAAAAAAATTGAATCCCACCACTGATATAAAACTGTCATTTTGTACCTCAGTATTGAGAGGTGAAATGTGGTTGAATGGAGCTCTAACAACGTTTTCAAAGGGACATGGCAAAAGGAAAAACTAGAACAGAATGGGATGTCATACCATGTACGTACTTCTAGTTATTTATATGCGGTGTTACCACTGTAGCAGTCAGTCCCTATTGGGTCATCAGATTTTGATTTATCTGTAATAAACCCCTCTCTTTTGCTTTCACTTGCCTTACACTGCTTTGGTGCTTCCTCTAGAGAAAGTAAAGTATTCTCAGGGCTTGCAAGGTTAACACTATAAATAGATCTAATCGAAAAGGTGAAGACAATACATACAGAACACCTGTTACTGTACCCTTAGTTCAGAGAGAGAGAGAGAGAGAGAGACAGAGAGTTTCAGTTGCCTAAAACAGTCTGAGAATGGAGAATTATTTGCATTAGCTTTTCAAAGCTGTGGCACGATAACCTTGTAAGCCTTGCCTGACAAAAGAGCCTTTGAAATGTAGGTCCGTCTGGCATTTAGGGCTTCTCCCCCTCCCCTATGCAGAGACGGTGGTGTAAAGAGTCCAAATAATAACTGGAATGTTGCTAAAGGATATTGATTTGTCCCATGAGGTTCCTGGTTTGAATCGCAGTTTGGCCATGAACTTTTGAGATGGTTTGTTGGGTAAGACAAAAAGTAAGTAGCAACTCAATTTCTCCGAAACTATTAAAATCAGAGCTGAAGATAAGAAAGCGAGCAATGAGTCCAGAGTTTCAATTGGTTCTGCTCATTCAAGGATCTTACAGTTTGCATCCTTTATGTTGAATGGGATACCTTGGGGTGGCCAACTCACTTGCAGCCAACTTACTGTGGGACAACTGAGTGTGGGAGTTTCAACAATTCAATGTAAGTATTTAAACTAATTAAAAAATTATTTTAATTTCTGTCATTCACATTTCATTTTGGCCCTCCTTTTGCATCCTTTTTTAAATGATTTTATTTCGCCATTTCTTCAATATTAGTGCAATTCTTGTCCCACAGTGAGTTGTCTTGTGGCTATGGTGAGTTGTCCCACGAACATGGCAGGTTGGCTCAGGGGTGAAATCTAATTTTTTTTTGCTACCAGTTCTGTGGGCGTGGGTTGGTGGGCGTGGCCATGTGGTCATATGACTGGGTGGGCATGGCCATGTGGTCATGTCACTGGGTGGATGCGGCCAATTGAGCAGTCCATTTTGCCAGGGAGCAGGGGGTTGGACTA
>JANHFK010006435.1:37514-50176 GCA_036250565.1 Sibynophis collaris
CTCGCCGGCTCCTAGGGCGATACGCCGGCCGCCCCCAGACACCCGCAGTTGTCCGGGGGCTCCGACTAGTGCCCTTTCGGCAGGTGAACCATAGCGGTCCACCTGTGCTCACACTGGAGCCCACCGGGAGAGTTGCTACGGACGTTGAGGCTAAGCTCGCCTCATCCCCATCCGCCGCCGAAGCCCGCCGGAAGTGATCTCCAGATCTTTGTGTTTTAAATACTGAGGTCTTAGTATGATAAACTGAACACCCTTATAAACATCCTAATACCAACAACCTAATAGGGCATCATTTGCCATTGTAGATATTTGTAGATGCATTCATTTAAATATATTTTCCTTACCCACTTTTAGTTATTAGTGTTGAACTGAAAAGAAGGTCTATATAAATAAGTATACATCCATAAACAGGGATGCTTGTATATACATCCTCAGATCCATACACTTTTTAGTTTTGGGAGAGAAAGGAATTCAATGCAAAGGCTTCAATGTCCATTATATTCAGTCAGGATAATTTATCTATTTATGGAACCACCACAATTCCTGAAAGAAAATTGTTACCATATCTTTATAAGGTTGTTTGTTATTCCATCCAGAAATGTCAGTCTTTTAGGAACATAATAAACATATTAAATCTCTTGATATCCTTCAGATATCTTCCCTTCCCTAACCTTTCCTATTTATTGTTTAGTAGTCAGTTGTATTATTCGCCTTAGCATCATCCAAGGAACAATAAATTAATTAATGGCAGCTTAGAAAATATTTTGCTTTTCTTTGACTTCTGTGGTCTAATTTTATAGGCACATTAAGCCAAGGATTACAAATATTGCTTGCTAATAAACAAATGAGTTCCTGTAAAAATCTTCAATTTTAATTTCTAAATTTGCTTTAAAAATTTATTTATTTACTAAATTTATGTCATGCCCATCTCATCAGTGATGAGTTAGTTAGGAATAATATATAATAGTTTTGCTTATGTATTTTTTTTGCTAATAATACTGTAATTTTATAATATACTATAATTATATACTTAATATAATATAATATAATGACCAATTATTTTCAGTAATTTCCAATCGAGTAAGATAGACATTCAGTAAAAAAAAAAGTGCATTCAAATTCATATGTTATGCTAATGTTTTATCTACCAGGTAATTTTAAGCAACATGTTATTTTCTATCTTACCAGTTTCTTATTTGTACTGGATTCTGCTTCAGAAACATTTCCATTATTATTTTGATATTTATATTCTCTGAATGATATTTGTTCCCAGTATCACTTGCCATCTGTGAAATTCATTTTCATGTCAGTTGGCTCCTTTTGAGATAAACTATTGTAGACCTCTCCATTTGTTTTAGATCTTTGTGTTATCAGCAGATCTATACTGTTCTGCCAGATAATAAATTAATATGATCAATTGTCCAGTATGTCAGTTTACAAGGTAATCTCTAGGTTGTACATGGTAGTATGATATAAGTAGTATAGAATACATGATCATGTTGGGCTTTAGTTGAGCTGATCAGATGCTGGGTAAATGAATAAAAATTAATTGCTGCTATAAACAGGAAACACTATAAATAGCATGCATACTACTAAGTATTCTTATCTAATCTACTCTTCCATATCATATGGTACATTATATGAATAATATATTCATTATTATTAAATATTTATGGCTCCTTTAGTAACAAATATGGCATATGGAAGATTGCAACTTGAAATAAGTTGAATAAATGTCAAAGAGCATTCATTTGTTCATGAATGAAATGAGAGAAATAGCCCCCCCCCCCGCAAAGTCCCATACAGATACACTGTGTAACTATAAAACTGAGAGAACTGTAATGAATGAATGAAATTTGTTCTTGGGGAGGCATATGGAATCACATAGATGACCCCACTGCTGATATGAATGTATGATTTAAGCCCATGACTAGAAGAAAACATTAGAAAGAAATTTAAATTGACCCTAACCTTAACACTCTTGTGTAATAGGGCAAGACAGAAAACTCTTATCAGGTGTTCAAGATTCTATTACTAGCACTTTTATCAATAAAGGAAGGTTCTGACAATTCTTGTGTAGTCTTATTTCCTGACCTGGCCAAAGGTTTAACAGGAGCGGAATTGATGATATATGCAGGGAAGTAAAAATGTAGATTTAAATTTAAATCAAAAGATTAAAATATACATAAAATATGTATGTCCAAAAGTATGCATTGAAGGCATCTAACTTGTTATAAGTGCTTGGGAAAGTAGCAAACTACAGTATGGTGAACTTGACATACAGGTTAACATTTTACATGAATATATCCCGAATTTAAAAAAAAATAGATGATGTGGAATGGATGGGTGAGAACAAGAGTATATAAAATTCTAAAATGGTTTTCCTTAACCTATTGTTCTAATTTGAAAAGCTAAATATTTTAGATTTTTTCCAGTGTTTTCTAACCTTTCTTCACTTGTATGAGATATGTCAAGAAAGAGAATCTTAGTATTGGAAACCTGCTGATCCTGATGTGGATTTTTAAAAAAATAGTTAAATATATAAGAATGCATTCAGTTCTCCTTGGTGCCTGATATTGATGGGAGATAGCAGTTGGGATGTAAATTGATACATCCAGCTGCTATCTCCCATCAATATTGGATGACCAAAATGGATGGCAATTATGTTAAAAACAGAAACTGCCAGAAGAATTGCTGTTTGATGGTTTTGATTTTCTAATAGAACACACACACAAACACACACAGAGAGAATCCCAACTATAATATAACTATGAACCTAGTGAATAAATAATATCTTTGTTAGAACCAAAATCTGGATAAATCTAAACCTCCTAGATTGCCAAAGTAAAATAAATAATTTTTTAAAAAAAGTTGGGGAGGGAAACTTTTGCTAACCGGTTCTTAAGGTGGACTGTAGAAGGAAATGCATGTATTTAATTCAATTAAAAATATTATAAAATGAACTATGTTGATTTATGTTACAATATGAATATCCAAGATTCTAGTGTATGTAGGCTGTTGAGCTTTGGCTATAGCTTTTGGATATGTGAATTTCTTCAATATGTGTATTCTTATGGATTAAGAACATAAGAATATACATAATTATACATAAGTAAGTGAGATAATGTTGTGCTGGGAAAGGCAGGAGATGGATGGAGATCCATTGGGTCCTCACAGGGACTAAGTTCCGGGTTCCACCCTCAGACTAACGGGGTCGCGGAATCCGCAAATGCGGTGGTAGAGAAATATCTACGTTGTTATGTCAATTACCAGCAATTGATGGTATATGTCAATGGCCTCTTTTGGACACCAGAACTGGTTCCATGGATAAAGCGGTATGGTATTCGGTGCTGCCTGCATACCACAGATAGAACTTCGCTTGTTTGCGCGGCCCAGTTCCTGGCATGCCATGGACCATTGCTGGTCTATGGACCAGGGGTTGGGGACATTTGGTGTATGTGATTGTTTGGAAATGGTTGGTAAGGCCGACAATTGTGTATTTGTGTGCTTTATGTTTGTGTGTGGGAGAGATCATCCATATATAGCCAGTAACTCATATCAATAATGAATAGCTTTCTGGAATGTTGCTTGCTGTTTGTACAAACTGTGTAATAACAAAATGTGTGTCTGCCATGACGGAAATCTTATTGTATCCTAGAAATGACTATAAAAGGTTCAAATACTTAAAGCTCTTAGCAAATTGAAAATGGTGCTTGTTGTCACAAGCTGCTATTTTTCTCCCAACAGATTAAATAGATGACTGAGGATGTCCATGAACAGCTCCATTTCAGACAAAAGGGCATCACAGACAGAAAGGGGCTACTTAACCATTTACCTGTTTATTGAAACATTTCACCAATTCAGCTTTCCTTGCACTTGTCATCAATAAGGCAGACTCATCCATCATACAAAATTGTATATATGCTTAAAATTGTTCTCTTGCATTATTATTGTTAGAGTTCATCTATCAAAATGTCACCTCCCCTTCCCCTTTTCTGATTATCAAATGACTTTTCAAGGATATAATTTTTAGTTTTAAAATTAAAAAAAAAATAGAAGAAGGATCACCAAGTGTATGTTTTTGGAATCCTTTCTTTCTGCCAGTTTAGCTTTATTAATACTGCTATCTTCCTAAACTGGTATTGACCTATAAGTGCCATTCAGCTACTCCCATAATTAACTTGGTTCTTGATTTTAGAACAATCAATTATTATGCTTGGTCACACAATCAACCAGATATTTACACTGGGATTTGGAATTTTTATCCACCTGTTGAACCTTGGAGAGGCAGATGTTATTGTTTGATGATGTTATAAGGATCATCACAGGATGCTATTGTTCCAGCTGTCTTTTGCAATTGACTGATGGTGATTTTGTCAATGCCAATGTGTTCAATTTCTTCCCCAGTTGTTTTTGTACTGCATCCAAGTCCCAAAGGTGCTTTTCAAGAGGCAAGCAGGCTTTCTCATTTTTCTTTGAAGATGTTTTGCTTCTTATCCAAGAAGCTTCTTCAGCTCTAACTGGATAGTAGGGAATGGAAGGATTTATACTCTTTGCAGACAGCTGATCATTTTCATTCTTTTAGAGAGTTATTGAGGCCACCTGGAGGTTTATTTGTATCATCAGACTCACTTGAGTAGTGCAAATGGATGTGGAGCCTTTTTGGGACTGCTGAAAGGGCTGTGTTGTAGACTGGTGATAAATGATGTATCTGTTGAGAGAGGGCTGTTCAATTTTGACATAGATGGCTTCTTTGACTCGTCTTTCAAACCAGCACTACTCTCTGTACAAAATGTAGCCTTTGCTGTCTTCAAAAGAGTGGCCTTTATCTTTTAAATGCAGATGGACTGCTGAATCTTGTCCTGGTGGGTTTGTTTTCCTATTGTTCAACTCTGAATTGGATGACTGAGAATCTCCATAGACATATTGGTACTATCTTTGCTTTCTTTTTCCACAGTTGTTCTATTTGCAAGTCTTTGTATTTTGTTATCTTCTCTAGTTCTTTTTTTTTTTTTTTGCTATCTACTTGTTATGATTCGTTGCGCAGTCAGCCAAATGTTTAACCTGAATTTGGCAGTTTTGTCCACTTATTAAATCCTTCCCAAGGACCTGGGGTTATTATTATTTATTAAATTTATATGGTGTCTGACTCCCAGTGACTCCTGGTTAACAATTGTTAACATTAAAAAAAAAAACAAATTAGAAACCTAAAATACAAAATACAAGAATAACATAAAATAAAAGAACAACATTTATAAAGAAAACTGGAGGACAAAAAAGAAAAAAAAAAGGATGTCAGTTGTCTTCACCAAAGGCCTGGACAAAAATCCAGGCCTTTGGGACCCTTCAAAATATCAATAGGTTAAGAGTCATTTAAATTCATATCATGGCCTTTAGATCAAATAGTTGTGTGTGGAGATGGATGGGTAAAGAAATTAGACACCAAGCTAGAAGTCAGGAGACTGTGAGGTCTAGTTCCACCTTAGCTATGAATGATGATTGGGTGGCGTTGGGCCAATCACTCTCAATCAACAACATCAAGCTTGGGTGGTAAGCCAGTTGGTAAATTCCTATTCCTAAATGAATCAACACTGAGTTGATCTGAAAAAAGCAGACCCATCATACTTCTGGTAGCCCAATACTATTATAACACAGGTTGGCAGTAATTTTTCAAGATTACAAGGAAGAGTTAGTCTTTGCCTGGACATCTATTCATTGGAGCAAAGTTTTCAAATAACCCAGTCTTAAATCCTGTTGGTCGGTTTTCTGAAGAAAGCCCATATTACCTCATTACTCAAAGGCTTACTGTACTTCCAGCTCAATTTCACTTCTGAAAACTGCACTGAATGTTCCCATTACTTCTTCAAAAGAATCAGCTCCCAATTAGCTATCACATAGCAACATATTTTAATAGTCACTGATATAATCTCTGACCTTTCATGGAGAACATCAGTGGGTTTAAGTGCTTCAGTAGCAAGACATTTGAGAAGCTGTTGTGAATGGATACCTGAAATATGGCTAATTTCAAACAAAAATACAAATATAAGAGGTCTAGCTTTAGGAAATATGTGGTGCCATTAATCAAGAATATATTTATAATGTTTCTAAATGAATCATCAGAAGTTTTTGTTCATGAACATTTTCCAATCAGACAAAAAAGATCTCATTCAGAGGAAAGTTAAATGTTATAGGGAATTGCATTGGGGCATTTTCTTTTAAATATAGAATTAGTTACATATTTATTTGTCACGTCTTTATAAAGTATATTAGCTGACTATTCATCTTGGGCACACGAATAAACTTAATTTAAATGTCTTCTCTATATCTTTGGGTAATGGTCTGTATTGACATTGTCTACAAGTGGCAATGGTTCTGGACAGGGCAGTGGCAAGCCTCAGCTTTGGGCATCATTTATAATGTGTACCTTTACAAAATTGAAAAAATGAAACTTGTGGATGTTTTTTTTTTCCTGGCTTGCTTTTTTCTTGTTACACAGACCTCTTTCCTCAACAGCTTTTCCTCCCTTCTGACTTTTGGTCTCAAGATTCACTTAACCAGTCCATTCCAGATAATACTGACTTACATGCTGGATTGTATATTTTGCACATCTAAAGCACACCAAATTAAGAAGGACTGACCTACACAATGACTTTTGGAGTTACTAATAATGTAATGAATCAACCAAAATGATATTTAATGCAAATTAAATTGCCAGTGTAGTAATAAATGTAAATTGACCTCAGTGTCACCAATCTGTAGAGATGAACATTAATAAGCAATTACTTTATGGAGTTGTTATATTATTAGATATGAACTACTTTCAATCTGTGAAATCACTATACTTGATATAATTTCAAGAATTGTTATTCGGTCCCCATTACAAAATGGTTGTTATAATGTGCAGTTAAGAGTGAGATGTGTGGTACTATTGATAAGGTGACACCTATGTTTACTTGTTTGATTTTTTTTTTTGGTGCAGCATAAAGAATGTCACTCCAAAAGTAGGAGATGCTGAAACCCGTAAAGCTATTCGCCGTGCCTTTGATGTGTGGCAGAATGTAACCCCTCTGACATTTGAGGAAGTTCCTTATGTAGAACTGGAGAATGGCAAGAAAGACGTGGATATTACTATAATTTTTGCATCAGGTTTTCATGGAGACAGTTCTCCATTCGATGGGGAAGGAGGATTTTTGGCTCATGCTTATTTTCCTGGGCCAGGAATTGGAGGTGATACTCATTTTGACTCAGATGAGCCATGGACTTTGGGAAATCCCAATCATGACGGTAAGAGCCAATTCTACTTAAAAATAATTAATAGATGGATTTGTCCATATTACTTTAACTTGAAGGCAACTTTACTGTTTTTTTTAAAGTAATAGTTCATACATTTAGGGGTGAGTGTTGTGTATGATTAGTGTGGTATAAACTGTGGAAAACAACAGGAATTTATACCTCTGCAATTTGGTACTTGGACACTATATTTTAGTGCTATGGTCTATGATCATGGCTGTCAAAAAGTTTGGGGACACCATGCTATCCTTGGACCACGGGATACATAAATCATTTAAAGTTGGATGCCTTGGACTTAAAGAATTTTTACAGTTACCTACAAAGTGAGTACTGAAAAATTAATGTGCATCCTTTGGGAATCTTATTTGATAGTAATTGGATCATCACAGGGAAAGCTCAAATTTAATCTTGCTTCTACAACTTACAACCTGATGAGAAGAAATATTTTCTTTATCATAATAAATTCAAACTCTTGTATATACTTCCTTAATATCCTTTTGTAAGGGACTTTGTAAGGCCCAGTGTCCTATCCCAATATAATTACATGGGAAGTATAATACAGGAATAGCTATTAAAAATTAATTATTTTCTACTATTAAACTTGTTGGTGGAGTTAAATGCTGACATATACAAGAACAGATTTCCTTCCATGTCTGTATCCACTCATCTACAACCTATACTACTTATAATGATATACTAGAAGACTGCAATCTAGTGTAATAGAGAAATAAGGACATTAAACAATTCATTAAGTATAATATGTCCAAGCAACCACTGGCTTATTCTACATGTATATATTTGTTTTGGATTCCTAGTGAGAAAACAAGGAACAGTTAAACAAATATGAGAATGTAAATATTGTTCTATATGGACAATTTTCACAATTTTTTTCAGAGCAATTGCCACTGTCAAAAGCAGTGTTACAAGAAATCAAAATAATGTTTGCACTTAAGATAAATGCATTTAAGAACATTTCAATATAGTTGAAATGTAGTTCTCTAGATGTCATTTAATTTGAGTGGCTTCCTACATCAAGTCTGGATTCAAAAGTAGCAGTAAATGATACATTTAAAACAATACATTTAATGGTAATTAAGACTGAATAATGATCTGAGCTCATTAGGGAAAGCTTTGTAATGACAGGAAAATGAAGGGACTAATTTTGAACGGAACTCAAGTGGCCTTTCAACTACAGCAACAAGACTTTAAAAAGGGATTATGAATAAATTAAAGGTGTATTGATCGGTTTGGGGGCTTCCTTTCTATTTTTTATTTTTCCTAGGGATCTAGTGTTTGAAGATTCAGCCTTTGTTTGGATGATGTTTACACTTAAATGCTTGTAACAAGGATTTAATCTAATACTATCTATGATGTGTCGAGCATGGCAATATGTCTAAATGGTCCAATATTTTTTTTTGCAGTGCAGTAGGCTCAATAAGACAGCAGTTTATTGATCTTAACAATCACAGGAACTAATAGCAACTTCACTTATGTCAAATAGAATCCTACCTTCTTGACAGCAAAATGAACTCTGCTGCTTGTGGTTTTCTTTGGCCTATAAATCTCAGCTCTGTATCAGAAAAAAAAAAAGATAATTTAAGAACCTCAGTAGGAGGAAGATGATATGGGGTACAATTTTAATTAAATACCTACATGAGGAAATAGACAGAATTTACACTGTAGCACCTTTATTTTGATTTGCTAATTTAAAGATCAACTTTGTCAATTGTATTTATTTACCCACACAGACTTAAATATGGAGAGTCATGTTCCAGAACCAAAGAACCTGGGCTATAAATTAAATATGCAAAGGGATGTTGTGTATTCAAGGAAAAAAAATAAATTGTGCCCTTATGGCCAACCAAAAGCTATGATTATAATTTTAACCAGGCAGCTATCTCTTGCCAAACCAGACTTACCGCAGCTTAATAACATTGTGCTGCCTTAGACTGAATCATCTCATATTTGTAATGTAAGGTAATGTAATGATGGAAAGATTTGTGTTATTTGCACTGTCATAAATGATTAGATGTTTGTAAACTTTAAGAATCTAATTACTTATTCCTCATATATATATATAGCAATGCCACTGTACTCTGGGATAAAATTAATACTTTGCTAATATAATATTACAAACTGTCAGTATTCTTTCCTTAAGCATTTCTTTCTGCGTATAATTTCTGGATCAGGCATATTGATACATTACATATATCAGTATTTTTTAAAAATACACATATTTTTCATTCTGTTAATCAATTTAACATACATTAAATGATAGAATGAATATCTGAGACATTTCTGAATTATCAGTTTATGGCAAAATCTTACTCTTCATAGACTTTTCTATGGCTGGTATTTGGAATTTTATACAGGCATGCCTAGTAGATAAAGGAAAATCAACATGCAGATTATAAAACCAGTAAACACTGTTTTCTTGTATACATTTACATGATTATTTTATTTTTTTAAATGAATATTTTAATTTAAAGCAATATAATTATTAGGTTCAAAATTATTGTTTAAATGCATATTGCTGTATTATCAGGTGCCATTCAAACATAGGATTTTTTCCCCTCAAAAATGCAGAAAAACATGCTAATAGTCTGAAAATGCAGGGTGAATTGATATATCATTATGTAGCGCTACCATCAGATGTGTGCCATATTCAAGAATTAGTTTTGTTCCATTTTCCCAATTGGACCTTTCTTCGGGTTTTGAATTTTTTACCATTGAGATCATATTCATAGAATGTAACTATAAGCACCCAAAATCAGAAGGAATCTGGACCACCGTTCCAATAATAAAATAACAAATTTAATAAAAATGATTATTCTGTCAATAATGAAACAGACCTAGTAACAAACCCAAAAGTAGACTTTGCCCTCACATTTCTACCAATACCACCATTACCTTGCTCAACTAAGTTCTGCTAGCATTTCATAAATGCTTGGAAGCCTTATACGTTCTCCCAGATAGGAAGGTCTGGAAGTTGAATGAAGTGGTCCATGTGATTCTCCTGTGCGCTGCTTAGAGAGTCCAAACAATGGAAGATATTACCCATTGCTTGGACTCTCACGCAGCGCACATAGAATGAATGTTCAGGTAAGGACAACATTCCTTCTCCTGTGCATTGCTTAGAGACTCCAAGCAATGGATAATATCTTCCTACATAGGTTGTCCTAGCTGAAACCATAGTTATCATGTCACTATGTTGTTGTTGTTGGCACATTTGTTGTTGACACAGTGATTAGAATGCAGTACTGCAGACCAACTCTGCCCTCTGGAATTCGATCCTGATGGATTCAAGGTTGACTCAACATTCCATCCTTCCGAAGTCGGTAAAGTGAGGAGGCAATTGGTTTTTTTAAAACAACAATTTTTATTTTCAAACACACATACACAACACAAAATTGCTGGATTATCGCCCGGGTCCCCTATCAACAATTATTTAAATCCCTTATCTATTCCCACATTAGTTTACAATCAATTAATCAATATAACCATAAAGTAAGAACATATTATTACAATATCATTTTCTCATTAATTTCTTTGCCTGTAAGTCGGATTTTTTTCACTCACCCGGCATGATCTTCCAGCTAATCTCTCTTCTCCTCCAGTTTCCTTTATCTGGTGTCCCAGCTTCGAGCCGGCACAATGGCCGACACTCCCACAGTCTCCAAAGGAGGTTCCCTCTGACCTACGAGGAGCTTGCCTGCTCCTCTCGGTCTAATGAGGCGCCCTCCATGTTCCCCTGCCTCTACGGGGTGGTTCGGGACCTGAAGGTCCAAAAATGGATGTTTGTTGGTCTGTTTTTTCGCTGACCTCATCGGAGCTCAGCTATTTACAGACCGTCTTGCTGCGATGTCACCAGATCTTCCCGTGAGGAGGCAATTGTTGAAGGCAATATGCTGACATTGTAAATCGCCTAGAGAATGCTGTAAACCATGATAAGGCAGTGTATAAGTTTAAATGCTATTGCTACATACAACATCATGAAATCATAACTGGCAGTTCTTTAGGTACCTTCATTCACATCAAACTCTTCCCAAGATGTTCAGTAAGATGTTGTAATGTATATGTGCAGAATCATGCAGTATGGGATTTTGCAATTGACAAAAAGAAATTTATCAAAGGGCAGATTTTCGAATTGCCATCCAAGACTTTTTAGTATGAAGCCCAGTGTGCTGAAAAGTACTGGGACCATCACAGCTGGTTTATGCCATAATCTTTCAACTTTGATTTTCAGATTTTGATACTTTTAACAGTAAAAGAAAGACTGAAGCAAAATGCATTAAGGGAATTAAAACCATGAATCATTCTTCAGATTGAGACTTCAACTTTTCCCCTCCCTCTTCCCCCTCCCAACTTTTTCTTTTCAGGTGTATAAATTGTGGTTATTATGTGATGAAGTACCGCTGAATGTCAGCCATGTGAAATATCTAATGAAACAGACCACAAGTTCAGTGTCAGTGTGTAGAGAAGCTAAATTGAATCCAGTGTGTCAAGAGAATTAGTTATCTGAGTGATTGTTTTTCTCCCTTTTGTTCTTCTGGCATACAGGAGGCTGGGAAAATACAATTGCTTGATTATTTAGCAAAAATGCAAATCACCCAATCCCCTTGGCTCATTTTCTGCACTATATTGTTCTGCTAATGAAGGCAATTTGAATTCTCCATTTCTCAAAACAGGTGAACAATTTCTTGGAGTACTCACTAAAACCTTAATATAGTCTTCTTTCTGTTTCCATAAATCTTGTTCAGAGCTAATGTTTTTTAAAGCATTCATATTAATTCCCAAACCACACGGGCAATAAAGTTTTGACTTAACTGAAAGAAACTGGGAGTTTGTGAGATAGCACTTCATTATTTCTACTGTTTCTAGGTTCCTTTTGTTTATGGCCCTTATTGTAAGTAACAGCTTAACAAATGAATTATCCAATATCATCAATCTGATTAATGTAGTCAAAGACACATAGTAAACTTCACATCAGCTTGTCACAGAACATGCATATTACATTTTCACTTACACAAACAAACAAACAAACAAACAAACATATCATCAGCCTGAAACGTTGCTTAAATAAACCTAACCTTACACGGACCAAACCTGAATAAACCAAGACCTGCATACATATACCTGTGAAAATCTAAGAAAACAAACAAATTATATATTATATACTATATATAATATATATATATAGCCAGGTGATCCCCTCGTGTGCATGCATGCATGCCAGAAACCCAGAAGAGTAGCAGGCTGAAACCAGAAGGTTCAGTAGCTGAAACTGGAAGTTCAGTTCCTCTACTGGGGTATGGCTCAGGCGTGCGCACATGCATGCTCTTTTTTCGGCACTCAGTGCCAAAAAGGTTTGC
>JANHFK010006439.1:17939-28880 GCA_036250565.1 Sibynophis collaris
AGTTGTTCTGGTGTGCAGTGCCCTATAGCGTTGTTTCGAGGATAGAAG
The DNA here is from genome assembly GCA_036250565.1 of Sibynophis collaris. Classification (NCBI taxonomy): domain Eukaryota; kingdom Metazoa; phylum Chordata; class Lepidosauria; order Squamata; family Sibynophiidae; genus Sibynophis; species Sibynophis collaris. The sequence continues at coordinate 17,988 of JANHFK010006439.1, forward strand.
TTGAAACGATCTATGTCCAGGATGTGAAGGGTCTGTAGATATTTTCACAGCCCTCTTTTTGACTCGTGCAGTATACAAGTCCTCAATGGAAGGCAGTTTGGTAGCCATTGTTTTTTCTGCAGTTCTAATTATCCGTGTGTGTCTTGTTTGGTTGCAGAGCTAAACCAGACAGTTATGGAGGTGCAGATGACAGACTCAATGAAAAGATGGTTGGGTTTTGGGGCCCAGCTAAAAAACAGTGCTTTTACATCTGTGAGCATTTAATTTGGGGCATTTCAACCATAGATGAAAAAAACCCAAACTTTTTTTATTTCCCCATGCCCCAAAACTTTGCCTTATTTAACCAGCCTTTGAATGAGATAGCTTCTATTCCATGCTAGTTTTGAAGTGTCAGGTCCAAGCTTTTTATCTAAAGACTGTCAGTCTCTAGAACTATCTCTTAGGCTTTGTTACTCATTACTGCAGTGGGAAGCTGCAGTGACTTAAAATAGAGGCAGGATAAAAATTGGCAATGTATACAGCAAGTTTAATGACATTGTGGTTTTCTTAAGAACAGGTAGAGGGCCCTTCACTCAGCAGCTGAGAAAGGATCACAGGGTAAATCTAGATGAAAGACAAGAAATATCCTTACATTTAATTCCCAGGTGTGTAAGAGAGACTGAATGGAAATTATATCTGCTGAGATTAACCTTTTGATTCCCTTTGCAGTTGGTGAAGGAGAGTTTACCTCATTGTTCCCATGTTGCAATTATATATTTTTTTAAAAAAAAATCTCCTTTAAAACTAATGGCACTGTGAGCAAACTTTATACAGATATCAATGTGATGTTTCTTCTAAAGTTTTTCATTAGGAACCAGATCTGGGAAGATCCAACACAAATCCCTCTTCATCCTATTTTTTCTGTGTGTGTGTGTGTGTGGAGAGAGAGAGAGGTGTGTGTGTGGGGGGGAACGCTAGGATAGTGTAGTAATTTAAGAAACAGGAATATGAGCAGACAGAAAGAGCTCCCTTTGCCAAAACACTAACTTTGGCTAGTTATTCTTAGTCCTAGTTTGTTGGTTCATTAGATTTTTATCCTGCTTTTAGCAATAGCAATAGCACTTAGATTTATATACCACTTCGTAGTGCTTTACAGCCCTCTCTAAGCAGTTTACAGAGTCAGCATATTGCTCTCAGCAATCTGGGTCCTCATTTTATTTTTTATTACTTTATTATACTTTATGAATAACTGACGGCCTTGAACATAACATAAAACTCCTTCCTCTTTCTCCCTGTGAGGCAGTTGGGTTGAAAGAGAGTAAATAACTCACAGTCACCCATCCAACTTTCTTGCCTAAGATGGAACTAGAATTCTCAGTCTCCTGGTTTCTAGGCTAGTAACTTAACCATTACATCAAACTGTTAAAAAAAACAAAACTTCAAATCTTCACTGGAATAGCATGGCATATTATAGTATGATATATTTGATGGAAATGTTTTCATCCTGCAATGAACAGAGCGGACGGACGGACGGATGGATGGGTGGATGGATGGATAAATGGATGAGTCTGATTAATATAGAAACTAAGCCTTCCATTCAGTATTTACACTTTCATCCAATTGTTAGTTATGTCCTGATGTGTTGCGTGTCAGCATTCCAAGTATTCAATGGAGTATTTATTTATTCCATCAATGCTTTTACAAAGAATATTTTAAAAAGTAAAAAAAAACCAAATTTGTTTCAATTTAGGCATAGATTTCACACATCGTTTGCAATGTACGGTACATATTTTATATGCTACTATTCCTAATAGATTTTCTTTTCAAAGCAGCTGTGTGAAATGCAGGTTTTTACATAACTTTCCCAAGCAGTTGGGTATGCAGGTTTTGAACTGAGAATTATTTTATTTTCAGCTAGATACTAGCAGACTCTGTGAATTAAGCCCCCCCATTCCTACTACAGCAGATTCTATTTTGGCAGAGCACACCATTTCCCCTGAAAAGAAATCTGTGATGGATTTCTTTTATGTCCCTGCCAATCACATCCATTATAGCGCTCCAACTGAATGGCAGTGATTTATGGCAGACCATTTATAAACAGTTGCAAAATGTGACTCTAAGGGTGTTTCAGTATGTTTTTTTTTATATACGAGCCAAAGAACAACATCCAACTTGTGGTCTTATTGTACATTTCTTTTTTTTCCTGAGAAATAGCTCTTCCCACCCCCCAACCTATACATACACTACTAGCCTACATCTACTTTCGTGGTAAAGACACTTCAAAATATTGTTGATTTACAGGGAAAATGGAACTGAGGATTTCATTCAACCATTAACCTTTACAAGGTCACAAGTTATATTTTTTTTCCCCTGTGTTTTAAAAATCTAGTTTCAAAAAGCACTATCTTCTTCCATTAATGGTCATCCTTGGCTAGAGAAGCTTGACTGCTTGAATTTGGTTCACAGAATGAATGAGAGCACTTTGAAGACTAAATGTCAAGGAAGTACGATCCTACGCCTCCTACAGATGTGGACTTTCTGACACCCTGATTTTCATTCCCTTTTTAAAGAAGAAGAACAGAGCTCCCCGATGATTCTGCCAACTGTGTTTTATTTCTGAGTTTTATCCATTCATACATGTCTAAGAATCCCAGCTGTGTTCACGTTTTGATGATGGGTGGATGGAGGTTGGGTCTGTCATCTTTTTCTCTTAATTTCTCAGCAGGCTTCAATCTTCCCATCAGAAGTTCCTCTTTCCTCATAGCTCTTCTCCTTCACTCTGGCCTGACTGATGAACCTCTGTCACAATTAATCCTCCCCCCGATTCCCCACTTTTACTGTCTGGATATGGTCAACATCCGTCCTTAATGCGCTGAAAGGACATGGCACGTAAGGCCCTAATAATCTTTCTCAGGGGGCCTTAAAAGTAATTTATGGAGCAGCATGGGCATCTGTTGCTCAGAGGAAAGTAACAACATCATGTGGTGCACTGTGTATATGAAAAGTTAAATTAGCTTTCTGGCTAGCAGCTGAAACCTTTAAAACTAATGGAGAATGCAACAAACACAGTGATTTCTGCTGCTTTCTTGACCTACTTCCCACAGATAAATATGATAGCGCTTGTCTTTATATGCCTTCGGTGTGCCTTTAATCAGTCCCAACTAGAGGGGATGTCAAAGGGAGCTTAAACATCTCCGTGACACGTTTGTTATTTGCAATTCTTTTGATAAAGATATGGACAATAAATTTGTTTTCTGTAAAGGAGTCTTTCCCAGTGACCATACGGTCCTTTATCTGTCCCAGACATATAAAAAAAAATAAGTTTTGCATTCTCATCCACCTGCCCCAGTCTTAAATAATACGGGAAGGAAAATGTTGTTTTCGTCAAATGCATCATAAAGAAAAGCTCAGCTCTGACAGCTTTATAGCAAGGAATACATGCATTAAGTAGTCAAAAATCTCTGCTTTATGAACATGGAGAAGAGAACTCATCCAAATGCCTACTGTATATAAAGACACATTGCTTATTTTTGACTTGAAAGACTGCATGATTTTTTTTATTATGTTCAATTCCAATATAACAGATGTATCAGCATCCTTATCTGGTCACTATAACAAATCACGTCCCGCTGGTAATCATAAAGCCACTGAAGTTTGTTATTGACCTTGTGTATAAATCCAGAAATAAAAATGACAGTAAAAAAAGAACACATTGAAATAAGCTCTTTTTAGTACGGTCATGGCTGAGAAAGGGAAGCTCTTGATTCAAATCTTGTCATAGAGTTACCGAGAGTTTTCTTACCTCTCCGGCGAGAATAAAACTATACAACAGTACTACAACAGTACTACAAAGAAACCGACTTCACATATTCTAGTGATTATATGACACTAGAACCTGGAGTAATTCTAGCAGGAATGCTTACTTAGGGATCCATTTTTAGGGAAACATCAATGGTCATTTAAAAAAAAAAGACTTTGAAAAGATACAAACTAAATGTAATAGATGCGAACTAAATGTAATCCACTCTAATCTTGATTGTAGAAAATATGACTTTAAGCAATAGAGCAGTAAATATCTGGAACATTCTACCTGATCCTGTTGCTAGTTCCTCTACCCCCAAAACCTTTTATCTTAAACTGTCTACCGTGGACCTTACATGTTTCTTAAGAGGTCCCTAAGGGGGCGTGCATAAGCGCACCAGTGTGCCTACCGTCCCTGTCCTACTGTCCCCATTTATATGTACTCATTTTATGTGTTTATGACTATGTTTTACTTATTTATATCCATTTATTTATACCATTTTTCATGTGTCCATGTTTACTTTTATGCTGTTACTGTTTCCTTGTTCTTGTTGACAAATTAAATTAAATTAATTAATTAAATAATACAGTGAGGGGAGGGGAGATATTCTTACCCAGGGCTTCCTGGGTCTGTAAAATGCATCCTCAATTTCCCCTCCTTCTTTCTCTTGCTTCTCTTTTGCTTCTTTTTAAGTACCACGCTGAAAGAGATAACTGCTGTTCCCTCAATCAGAATTTCCTCCCCTTTTTGAAAAGAAGGGATAAATAGTCCCAGAAAGCTGCTTGTTATTTCAAGTCCGCTCTCCTGGTATTCAAATTCTCGTCTCTTGAGTGTGAAATTCACAGTAGAGTCAACCGAAAATAACATCGGAACTGCTAGAAAGCATTTCACCAAGGTTGCCATCTTTAATGGGATATAAACTCACTACCTTTGCTGTGGTATCTTTGTCTTCCCCTACAGCTGTTAAAACAGCCCCAAGTGTGTTCCCACTGTCTCCTTGTAACCAAGACATTACCACCGCTTCCCAAGTTTCCATTGGTTGTCTCGTCAAAGGCTACTTCCCTCAACCAGCCACAGTGCAATGGAATTCAGGAGCCATCACCAGTGGAATCCACAATTTCCCTCCAGTTTCGCTCACATCCGACCACTATATTCGCAGCAGCCTGCTCACCATCCCTGTTAGCCAATGGCAATCTGAGATATTCGAGTGCAACGTTGCCCACACAGCCACCAGCACCAGAATTAACAAAAGAATTGACCGTGAGTCCAGTAAACTTATTATTCCTTTCTCTTCTCAAGGGCAGTTGATTTGTCAAAGATGAGAAAATTCAAATGTGAAGGTAAAACGGTGGGAAACAATGACAATTGTGGAGGTACAAGCAATCCTCGGCTTACAACCATTTAGTGACCATTCAAGGTTATAACAGCAGTGAAAAAAGTGACTTTGGAATGACCCATTTTTCATCACGTACGGTTGTTGCCACGTGGTCACGAGATCAAAATTCATATTTCATGGCTCAAATTTATGATGGTTGCAGTGCCCCAAGGTCATGTCTCACATTTTGTGACCGTCTGACAGGCAAAGTCAATGGAGGAGCCAGATTCACTTCACCACCATGTTACTAATTTAATAACTGTAGTAATTCACTTAACAACTGTGGCAATGAAGGTTATAAAATGGGGCAAAACTCACCTAACAAATGTCTCGCTTATCAATATAATGTCAGAGTTCTGATGGAGGTCCCAATTATATCATGAGTCTCGAGCCAAGCTTCAAAAGAAATCCAGTTATGTAATAGGAGGTTCATATTGGCATGTTCCAAGTGAAGCCAACTCTGACCCCACGTAATTTATGGCTCAGACTTCATCCTGTTTGCCCCCCTCCCCCCAAGGTATCTCATCAGTCACATTTGCCAACAGGTTGTAGAGATCACTTCCCTCCAGCCGCTGTTGGTACCCTGGGAGACAGCCTTGAGAAAAATATGTCTGGAATGTGCTTTTGTTTTTGGCTGCTGTGCTGCTTCGCCATTTTCCCATTCCCCTTGCTTATGGCAACTTGAGATCAGGCCCAAGATGCTTTGCAAGTCGACATATAAATTGTGGACTCAATTGTTATTACAAGTTGAGGGCCACCTGTAGTCTCCTCAAAAGGTACTTATGAACCAATGTCAGGAGGAAAAACAGGTGTAGCCATCACCTGTTAGAAGGAATTAAGGCAAAAGTTGATAGATATAGACCAGGAAAACCAGGTTTGAGGGGGGATTGAGAAGACAAAGTGATGTTTGGGTAAGAGGTCAAGGTTTTCCAAGTCATGGAATCTTTCAATCAGAAGACCTTCAAGAACATTCAGGGGGAAAATGCTGAGAAGACCAATAGATGAAGGATAGGGGTCGTATTAGGCTATTACCCAAGGTCTAGTGTCAGGCCTGGAAGTCATTTTTTTCATTGGCCTGCCACATTTACAACTGTGGAAAACTGTGAGGGAGGATTGTATGGACCCAGGGTGATATATATAGTCATAATAACATTCCTTTCTCAGGGAGTCAAGGACATCTTACCCTGCGCCTGGACAGCTGGAACTGGGAGGAATCTCCAGTTGGGATGTTGCTTTGATTGGACCATGTGATGGACATATGGGTGTTGGGGCAGGGAATTGGACTTTCCTTTGAGTGCGGAAAACCTGGAAGCTTTCAGATTCAGGTTTTCCCAAGATGTGCCAATATAACATCTCTAATAAAATGGAACTTTGAGGAAACTCCAAGCCTTGGAGTCTTCTTTCATTGGGGGTGTTACTTGGAACCCTGATACCTCCTTTGTGTTTCTTCACTCTGTTATATTAAATAATAGTTAAATATGTCATCTAATTCCTCCTGTTTAGGCACTGCAGCCCGTAGTCCTGTGGGCCCTGAGGTCCACGTGTTTCATTCTTCATGCAGTTCCAGAGAAGGGCCCATACAGCTCTTGTGCCAAATTTCAGGCTTCTACCCCAAACAATTGGACATTGAATGGAAGGTGGGCAGCCGATCTGGATTGCTGCATCCATACAATTATCCTGCTTGGCAGAATCCTGGCACATATACTTTCAGTACCGCCAGCGTAGTCAACATCACCCAAGACGACTGGCTGGCAGGAAATACTTATTACTGCGAAGTAACCCATGCAGCATCCCAAACCAAGATGAAAAGCAAAGCCAAGAAATGTGAAGGTAATCATGGTGTTATGCAAATTCTGGTTTGTATAAGTGAGCATGGAATGAAACTAGAAAACCAAGGAGGAGGTGAGTTCATAAGGCCCTTGTAGAAATCCATAATGTTTTCAATAAATCTTCATTAATTTAGGGCTTCTTCACCTGCTCAGACAACCATATTTCAGGAGAGGAAACCCAAAGGTGTTTTTTTTTTCAAGAGGCAACTGGACTTTCTATGTTTTTTTTCTTTGAAGATGTTTCGCTTCTTGGATGAGAAGCGAAATGTCTTCAAAGAAAAAAACCAAAAAGTCCAGTTGCCCCTTGAAAAAAAACACCTTTGCGACAACCATGACCTGGATGTCTGAGAATCTCCATAGACCAGGAGGGGATTTTTTTTTTTTTCTGGCTCAGTTGGAGCCGGTGGTGGCACATTGGTTAAAATGCAGTATTGCAGGCTTGATCACTGCTCACTGCCAGGAGTTTGATCTCCTGACTGGCTCAAGTTTAATTCAGCCTTCCATCCTTCTGCGGCCAATAAAATGAGAAGCCAGATTGTTGAGGGCAATATGCTGACTTCTGTAAATCGAGGACCGTTAAAGCACTATGAAATTGTATATAAGTTTGAGTGCTGTTGCTATTGACTTATATTTAGAATAGAATTACAGAGTTGGAAGGAACCCTGTAGGTCTTCTAGTCCAACCCGTTGCTTAGGCAGGAAACCCTACACCACTTCAGACAAATAGTTATCCAACATCTTCTTTAAAACTTCCTGTTACATGCTCAAGCAGAGGAGCAGCAGGCTCCATTCCGGTCTGCCTGCAACAGCGAGGAAAAGACTTTAAATTCATTGGCCCCCTGATTGGTTGAGCTGCCTGCCCGCTCCCTTTAAAAGGAGCCGGCAGGCAAGCTGCTTTTGCTGGTTGTACATAGTTGCTAATAAAGAGCTGTAGTCACTATCTGCTATCCGATTCTTCAATCGCCTGCAACTTAACAGTTACTACATATTTCTGAATTAAGAATGTTTCTTTTCTGTGTAAATTCCTTGGATATACTTGTGTTCTTGTACATAGTATCTACAGAGAGGTATCATTAATTTTAGAACCATTTATTTCAGAAGATTTTTTTTTTTAAGATATCTTCTCATGAAGCAATTTGCACTTTACTAAAGCAGTGCGGAAATTACCTCAGATTACCTGATATCTGCATCTACTAGAAGTGACACATGAAAATACCTTGAACATGCCAAATCTTAGTTCTGTGTCAACAGCTTTCAGAGGAAAATGGTTAAATTGATGTTTCCCTCTGAGCATTTGCAGATGATTCTAACTTCAATAACAGGACAAATTTATATTCTCCACAAAGGTTTCCTGTTGGAAGCTCTTAGATGTTCTATTCTGTGAGAAATTAAGTCTGGATTTGGTATACCCCCAAAAAGAATTTAAGAAGATAGTATACAAATAGCCAATTTAAGCTTCTGAATGTATAAATGAATGTGTCACTCATGCAGTTGGGTATTGTTTATTTTTACTACATTGAAAAAATTAACTTTAAATATTAAGACTATTTCACATCTATCTGCTCAACATTTATTTTTGCTAAGTCCAAGATCCCTTCCAACTCTGTTATTCTGTTCTATTCTACATCCTTTTTTATGTACTTCATAAATGTGTCTAGTTACCCAACCTCAAAATTTTGCTTTCATTTTGCATTTTTTAATATAACAAAAGAAGAAAATGGTTAATTATTAAATTCATGACTTGACAGCAATTGTACTAACTTAAGAAAATTAAACATATGGATATATTAAATAAAACATTCATTCACTCATTTCATCTATATCTTGATGAGGGCAGCAGCAGGAGTTTTCAACATCCAAGTAAATAATGGTCAACAAATTTAAAGCATGCAGAGTAGTAACATAAATAACCAATTTCTTATTGCCAATCATAGTAAAGGATTAACCGTTATAAATGAGGCAAGCTTTCTTTCTAAAAGGAGATTATGGATTCAGCAGTGCACAAAAGCAGTGTCTTCATTTCCTACAGATGTTTTTGACATTTTCAATAACAAAAAATTGCTGATTGTTATAAGCATTTCTGTTCTATTTTTTCCTATCCTTTTTTTTGTGAAAAATAATTCTACTACTGTATATAGTATCTGAAAAAATATACATATTTCCAGACATTTGGACTCAGTGCTTTGCAAAAAATATGGAGTGCTGGCAAAAGACATTAAAAATTAAGAGCGATCATAATAGGACAAAAAGATATTACTTTGATTTACAAACCATAAGGGACATAAAACAGGCAAGGCCTGTGCATTTTTTTCCTAAGGGAAAAGTCAGTGGTCCCAGTATTTTAAAAGCTAATACAAACAATTAAAATCTCTTCCATTAAATCATTCAGTATGAGGACAATGATCAGTTGTATCAAAATGTGTTGTTGTTGTTGTTAGTTGCAAAGTCATGTCTGACCCATCGCGACCCAATGGACAACATTCCTCCAGGCCTTCCTGTCTTCTACCATCTTCTGGAGTCCATTTAAGCTCACGCCTACTGCTTCAGTGACTCCATCCAGTCATCTCATTCTCTGTCGTCCCCTTCTTCTCTTGCCCTCAATCTTTCCCAGCATTAGGCTCTTCTCCAGTGAGTCCTTCCTTCTCATTAAAACTGTATAGTCTCCCTTTATTTATTTAACCCATATGCTGAATACTTATTGAAGGAAGTTGCTTGGATGAATCTGGTTCAATAGAATCTGCAAAAAACAGCAGTAACCTGTGTTATTCTAACCACACTACTCACATAGCTGAAAGTACAAAGGAAAGTCAAGTAATGAAAGTCAAGGGCCACAATTATATATAATATAAAAAAGACCAAACTAATGACTAGCCATAGAAATGAAGATACTGATGTGAAAAGCGTCTACCTTTTAGGATCAAACATCAAGCCTGAAAGAGCCAGTAATCATGAAATACACTGAGTACTAACACTTGATAGAGTATCAATGAAGGCCTTGAAAAAATATTCTGAAGTCATGTTCTGACTATATATACAAAGATTACTATTGTGCAGACAATAGTTTTCTCTGTAACACTTCACTGAAGCAAAATTTGGACTTCAAGGAAGCAGAATAGAGGAAGCACTAATGCCTTTATCTATGCCACAGATAGACAAGAAACAAAAGGATCATGTAACAATCAATCCAGAATCCTCCCTCGAGATATACATGACCAAGTTCAAATTAGCACCATCACATTACTTTGGACACATAATATGAAGACCTAGCACTCTTGATAAGTGCATAATGTTGGGGAAGATAGAAGAAAATAGATAAAAGGTGATGCATGGCCCATTGAAAAAACTGAAGACAGGTTGTCTTGGGGAAAAAATCTACCTTTGTGGCCCCTAACAGTCAACATCAACTTGATGGCAGTGAGCAATCAATCAAAGAAACAAATGTGAATATGATTTAAATGAATTTAAAAGATGATTATATTCATAGAGGTAGATAAAGCAAGAAACATTTGACAGAGAGCTTCAAGGCTCAGAAAAGAGTAATCATAGCTCTATTAATTTGAAAAAGTAGGAGTGAGCAGCCCAGAATTTGAACTTGAAGACCAACATCCATATACAACATTTTTTAAAATGCTACTTACAGAATTCTCTCGAATTCCTAACTGGGAGTGGAAGTTCATTCTCCGAGCTTGTGGGTTCATTTCCAAATGTCCCGTTAACAAGCTAGGTAACATCTTCAGTGGAATTTAGGGAATGTCAGTGTCGGTGTTCTTCTGCTTATAAGGGCTTTGTGTGGTCAGTAGCAATAGCAATAACACTTAGACTTATATACGGCTTCATAGTGCTTTTACAGCCCTCTCTAAGCAGTTTACAGAATCAGCATATTTCCCCCAACAATCTGGGTCCTCATTT